>VZRS01009436.1:486653-587612 GCA_013398055.1 Ifrita kowaldi
AAAAAAATTTATAACGTCATAGGATTGTGACCATCAAGTGAATAAGCTGAATGGCAGTGTCTTTGACAGGACTTAATAACCCAAAATGGTCTGGCAATTTGCTGGTTAACTACCAATTACCTCCTAAAGATATCATCAATATAAAATATTCAGTACTGCATTATCAAACCTTCTCCACGGCAAATTAAACCCAAAGCAGACATACTTCGACTCTTACAAGGTAATTTAATGCAAACTGGGCAGTAAGCCAGTTGCCATCAGCAATCCACACTGGAGATTTGTGCACCTCCAACTTGTTACTTCCTGCTGCAAAGTACTATCCAGGTAAGTTCAGTGCTTAGCTGGAAAGTGAAAAACAAGGCTTTAAACCTTCTCTTTCAGCTTCACGGTTCCATTTTGCCAATTTATGCAGATAAATCAGCTCTACACCACTGACTGTGAGATTCGATAAAGTTCTTTCTTTGGAAGACATAAGCCTTTAAAATCTGCTTCATGATTTACAAAAGCATCACTAATAAGTGTTCTTGTTAGAGCTGTAGATTGCCACTTTTATATGATGAGATTTGTTGTCTTCAGTAGAAGGCGATAGCAACCTGGGACTGCAGGCATGCAAGGATTTAATTGGCAGCCCCAGACACAAAGGGCTACCTGCAGTTTGCTTAAATAGTAGAAGCAGCAGACTGTAATTATAATTGGAGCTCCAATCAGGTTTCATACATGTGACAGAATTTACAATCAGCACTGAGAATCATTCTCCACTCAGACCATACGAGACAGACAGGCCTTTTTCTAAATAATACATTTTTTTTCTGTGTTCCACTTTCAAAAACACTACATTTGGTGGTATCTGGTTTTCTTACTCCTGTTATGCGTTTATGACGCATTAAATCAGATTTCAAAAGTCATTTATGTTCATAATTATCTAGATAAGTAGATTTCTCTGAAAAGTGAATCGGTTGTCTGACTATCATCAGAATCAATGGCATTTAGGCAATTTTTTGCCTAAGGTTGTTTACAATATTAACAGGTGCTCATTTACATACTTAAAGCATTGAAATGTGACTGAAAATTTGTCTTATATTTAGAGGTGTGGGAGAAAAATGGGAGGAGGCCACCAAGATGATCAGAGGGATTGAGCACCTCTTGTATGAGAAAGGCTGAGAGAAATGGATTTTTCAGCCTGGAAATAGAAGGCTTACAGGTGACCTACTTGTGGCTTTCCAGTAACTTAAAGGAGCCTACAAGGAATACGGAGAGGGATCCTTCACAGGGAGGAGGAGAAATGGCTTCAAACTGAAAGAGAGTAGGTTTAGCTCAAATATTAGGAAGAATTTCTTTACTGTGACAGTGGTGAGGCACTTGAACTAGTTGCCTGGAGAAGTTGTGGATGCCCCATCCCTGGAAGTGTTTAAGGCCAGGTTGGATGGAGCTCTGAGCAATCTGGTCTGGTGGAACATGTCTAGGACAGAGGGGTTGGAACTACATTGATCTTCCCTTCCAATCCAAGCCATCCTTTAATTCTATTATTCTATCATTTTAAAGAGGAAAATCACAGATTTTCCCATGGAAAATCCACCAAGGAGCATCAGTAAGTCACTCCTCAAAGAAAGGAAAGCCTCTGAAAACAGTATGGCTTGTTGATGGCAGCAGGAATTTACCTTTTCTTATTTCTATTTTTTCTTTCCTGTACAGATGTGTTGAATTGTGGCTGTGGACAATAAGCACATGCATATACCTAGAAGCACAGCCAGGACACCCTTGAGAAATAGGTTAGGTTGGTAGAAGTGCTATTCCAGTATTAGCATTCTCCACTATTTAGAAGTAGGATTATTTTCACACACCAGAAAAGCACGTGTTTATTTTTCACATCACAATTCAACACACACAGACATATTTGTGATTCCTTATGCCCTCAATAGACCACGTTATTTTTAGTGTTCTAAAACCACAGAGCTCTAATCATTACTGTCTCATGATTAGTACTGGTTAATATTATTACCAACTTTCACTGCTTCTTGAAATGCCTGCCCTTCCCCTCCTATTGGTATTCTTTTCACTTACTGGTACCAAAAATCTTGTAGCTTGACCTACTAAAGCTAATAAAGGAGGGCCAGAATACAGGTATAATTTTCACTTTTGAGTGTGTGTGCAATAGCTTTCTTCTGGGTCTTCAACAGAAATTTCCTTCTCCAAAAGTGTCCCCTTTAGAAGAAGGGTGGATAACTTTTACAAGCCCTTTTCCTTTCCATTTGGAGTCAAGATCTATACCATGTAGGGGATTTCCTCTATTTTTATTTGAATTTTCTGCAATATTCAGAGACTGGTACAATTTGCTTCAGACTAAGACTCAGGTAACACTATGACTACTATACTTAGCGAAAAAGGAAATAAATCATATACTCACAGAGTGAGAGACAATAGAGTTCCATAAAGTCAATTTACTCCTTCCCCTGTCCACGCAGGTTTACTTTCTGTGGCACATATTCTTCCTCATTCTTTGTTCTTTCTTGGTTTTAAATGTCAATAAAAGTAAAGAAAATGTATTGAAAATTTGATGTTCTCTTTTCTGCTGTATGGAAACATTGGATTTAGTGCTTGCAAGAAAATAAAGCAAAAGAGATTAAGTTTCTATGCTCTATTTTTTGAGAAACTTCTAGATATATACTCTGTGGCTAAGATCTTCAGCTTAACAAGAGATTTATGTTGTAACAAGGGGAGCACTTTTCAAGACTTCATCCATTTATTTTTCAGTGGATAGACATTTCCCATATTTAATAGACCTTTGCTCAAAAGCTGAAGTTATTCCAGCAAGACTCATGCCCCCATACATACATTCCTAAACTGCCATTACCATGCATTTCATCTTTTATTTGCTTGCACATTGTACCAACTTTCTGCCTGCACCTGTTTTCCTTCAGAACATCAATCTATCTCCAGTACTTCTGCTTGCACTGTTGTATAAAATGTGTTGGTGGATTGGCATATTGGCATATCATAACAACAATGACATCACTGAAAATTAATCACAGAAAGGCACCATTATTTTTCTTGGTCTCATTTGTCTAACCTTCAAACTATTTGAATGAAATAAACAAAACTTTAAACATGATGAAAAAAGCATAAATCTCAAAGAGTTAATGGGCAATGATGATCAACTCCATTTCTGTTAGTTGTATAAAGGGAACGTGAACTCAGTCGTCTTTCCTTGTTCACAGTACAAAACATAAGATGCAATAACAAAGAATTTCAATCATGTACTAAATACCAGAGAGAGGTTTGTAATTGCCTGGCATCTAATTATGTTTTTTTACTTACTACATCTTTTCTTTGCTCATGTTTATAAATTTTGCATATCTGCATTCTTTGCTCATGTATTGACTTACAAACATTCCAGATTTAACAATCCAAGGTATGAGGGCTGTTAAAATATAAGACTCATTCCAATTCATTTATTTCCATTTCATGTGTTTACCATCATTTTGGAGGTCTGACTTGGGAGAATACCTGAAGATGAATGTTGAAGATACACAAAAATCGCATTATACACTGAGTTACTTGGAATTTCCTCTGTGTTCTCCTCGTGGATTTGTATTTGAGTTTACAGTAGAGTTATGATCATGAGAAGAAAGATTTCAAAACACATTCAACACTTTTTTCAGCAAGAAATCCAAATCTGAGCATCCTGTCTTGTGGTCATACATGCAAAGGAACCCCAAAACCCCACAAACAGCAAATGGACAGCAAAACTGAAGTCCATACTAAAAATCTGCAGTAAAGACCAGCAAAAATACAAAAACAAGCAAACATCATTGTTACTTATTTATATGCGAGAAGTTTCAGACTTGCAAGAATGATGTCAGCCAGGACCTTAATTTTTTAGGTAACAGATAACATGAATTGCCATTAGTTGGGTCTCATTTATTTGTCGTGACACCTAATAGCTCAACATTGGCTTTGCTGAACAAATTCGAATTTGAGCTACAGAAACATTTCCCCCTGCCCCAAAAAAAAGGTGACCCCTTTCTATCTGTTTCTTTTGTCTATCTGACAATACTTGTAATTATGATACTTCAGATGCTTTTTAAATGGCAGTGACACTACCTAGGAAGTCTGACCATGACTATAACAGCTGTTAATGCAAAAAATCCACACAATTATAACAATGGGTAACTTGACAAAAAATGTAGACACACCATGCAAAGACCTTTAAGATAGGAAGGTTCACAGAATAGTCCAGGAAATGTGAAACACAGGAAGGTAATTTTTCTCCTTGAATTCGCTCCTCCTTCCACCACCTCTAATTTAATGGAGTTTTAGACCAACACAACCTTTCCAAACAAATGAGTTCAACTCTAGGAACAAGACTTCATATGTTTTCTACAGAAAGGGAGGACTTTCTATACACCTCAGACAGGTGTCCCACAGGAAACTTACTGCATAATCCCTTCATCTTTGCTTGTCAAAAAAAGCAGCACAGAGTGGATTGACAGATGCTTGCTGCATATATTTGATCTCAATGAAAATTTAGCACTCATACTAAAAACTCTCCCATCCTTGAGCCAGTGAAAAGGAGAGGGAAAGTAGACAGAATTAAAAAGAAATGTCATAGAAACAAGTCAAAATTATGTCTCTAATCAAATTTTTCCTATGGACATCAGACAGCTATTAGGTGGTTTGGTGAAAGCTTAGGATGCTTCACAAAAGCCCTTTATCTCCAACAGTGCAAATGAGGTTAATGGACTCATTTTCACCCTGTGATTCACTTCCTCTGTTCTGTTTCTTTGTTTTATGCAGATAATTGGAAACAACAAAGGAACATCATTCTCTAGAGCTTAGTAGGGAAGTTCAGTTCTTTCCAAAAACACAAATTCAAGAGAAGAAAAAGAAGGAAAACAAAACCAGTGGGCAGAAAATAATAGTTATACAGAAGGGTAATAGGCAATTAGCACCCACCCTCCCACATACACCAGCACACATTCACACAATCTACAGAAATGCCTGATCTTAAGACAGCTTCCCCTAACTCTTTAGGCTTGAATTAAACATCACTGCTGTCTGTCCCTTGGGAGGATCTCAGTAGTGCTGGGAGATGGCACTTGAGAGGCACAAAGTAAGGGGGAAAAAAATACTTTTACAGTACTGAACATAATATTCTCTGACAGAGAAATAAAGAATACTCTTATAGTTTACTTCCAGTTTTTCAAAACTAGAAAAGCTAGTTCTATGAGCAGAAGTCATGAAATATTTGGATTTCCACATCTCCTTTATTCAAATATTGCTGCAAATGTTGTAAAAATCTGGCTCTGCTGGTCAATGACAAGCATTTTTGAGAAAATATTGTACTGCAGTACTGAAATGAAAGTTCTAAATCTTTTCTTCAGCAAAGACAGTAACATTGCCTAATACATTTGCTGTATTGACACCAGGAGACAGGAATATAAAGAGGCTCACTCATTTTGGGGTCAGAGAAAGGGAAAGTTTGGAGAACAAAACACTTGCACACATATAGTAGCTCCTTGAAAGATGTAGCAGGACATCAAAGAGTCTTCAGAGCATGCTAAAAATGCTGTACAACCTCTCCAAACACAAATTCAATGGACTGAGCTTTCTCAGTATTTTGAAAGGTCAAGAAAAATAGCAGTGGGATTGGGTGAATATCATAACACTGATATCTTTAAATCTCATCATTTAACTTCTGCATCTGTTATATATGTTTATATTTCATAATACAAATGTTTATCAGTGTACCTGTAACTATTGTATTCAGTTCTTTAGCAAAGAAATCTACTAGATTCATTTTCACAATGAAAATGCATCATCACAAAAGAATTCATAATTCTTTCTGCTATCCATATAGCATTGTGCAGAAACCAAACATACAATATAAGAAGAAGTTATCACTTCCGAACCAACTATAGGTATTTGCAGAAAAGAAGAGTTTGATGCTTTCTTATCTGAACTTATTTATAGGGAAACTAATGAAAACATTGATGGTCCAAATGTTTGAGGTTCCCCAATATTCTCTTCTCTACATCCTCTTCTTGCAAATATTATTTATTAAAAGCCATGACTTGGTGTGCTTCTAAAGACAAGTAAGGATGATCATGTATATTTGGAGGGACTAGAACAAAAACATCTTTGCCTTATAAGATGCAGATCATGAATATAAAGATTAGGTTTCTAACAAGGATCCAAAAAACTACCTTTAAGTTGCAGTCTTTAATATATTATTTATCTATATCTGTATCTATACCTATATCATCTGTATATCATACATTTATATAGCAATTTTCATGTGGGACTTATAAATGGGTTCTATAAATTAAACTTCCTCAGCTTCACAGCTTCAGACAGTTAATGTAAGTATAGTGTTGCAAATGCAGATTTTGAAATAAACTTGGGACATGAAGGTTAGGAGACCACTGTTCTTTTGACATACCTTTAGAAGACCTTCCAGAGGATGAGAGATACTAAGGAAAAACAAACATCCCATAGTTTGTGTAACAGGACCGTGTATTTGCATGAACAGATGTGGGAATGAGACTTCAGGGAATTCATGATTGACTTCCACATCCCATTAGAGCAATATCTGCATGCACACTTGTTTTTTTATGGAAGAATGGTGGAATTATAAAGTACAGGTCAGCAACCACAAGTAAAGCAGATTTCATAGTCCAACTGAAATGACAACAAATCAACCTGACTTTTGACCGAGAAAGGGTATAAAAGCTACCTGGAGAAACTAGACAATCTATCCCTCATAGACAAAGGAACAGACATAAAAGACATTTCAGAAGAAGTCAATCAAGCAATCTCTCTCCAGAAATGTAATAGTGATCTGGGGATTTTACCTATCAAAATTAACAGAATTTAACACTTGATGTATTATGTACAGCATTTTTTCTCATTGTCTCCTATGAGTGCTTAATAACTTCATTTCATTAGAATGTCCCAGGCCGTTCTGACAAATTGAACATATATGGTTTAACAACAAAATAATTTTCACACTTTAACATGTGGAAACTGGCTATGCTAGAACTCTTACTTAAGGCAATAGTCTAAAAAAACTGTATTAGCTGAATTATGAGTATTGGAAAATACGCATGTTACAGCACCAGGAAGTTTAGCTCTTTTGACGGACAAACTTTAATTTGATAGCAGTGAAATGAAAATAACCATGAAATTATTTTTTTCCCTTTCTACTTAGGGTACTTCATATAACACTAAATTTTCCATCCCTTGAGTAATGCTATGACTATTTATAGTATGACATTTATATTTATTTATTTATATTAGACATGCACCTTGTAAGTTAGAATATAAAAGTCAATTTTTAACACTGATAAATTCTTTTTTTAAAATTTATGTTCTCTGTCTGAAAAATTCATGTTCAACCTCAAATGTGTGGGACACTTCAAAAGTGCAACCTGCAATTTTTTTGGATCAAAAATATTTTTGACACACAAATGCACTATTTAATATAGAAATTTAAATTTAAAAAATCCAAGAGTTTTGATGGCCTTTTTTTATTTTCATAAATGCTAGCATAGAAGATCAAGCACAATAAATATTGAAGGCACAATTTTTAAGAACTCTTTTTAGTGTATGGACTATCAAAAGAAAAAAATACTGAACTAAGGCTTCAACCTATGAGTGCTTCTTAATTATCCACAATTATGACAGCATTTAAAAAACAGCAAAAGGCTAAGACCTGTCCTGAACAATGATATTTGTTTTTTCTTCTTCAGGATTTCAAACCTGAAAAGTTAAGTTTATTTCTCCACTTAGTGCCTTTTATTTAAACTATTAAGATACCCCTTTCTCTGAAATGTTTAGAGATCTAAGAAATTATGCCAAGTTAGATGGTATGGAACTTCTCAGGGTTTCCTTTGTAAGGATAAGGAGGTGTAAAAACATTCTCAGAAGTGAAATTAAGTTTAGGATTGTACTCTTTGTTGAGCAGCACCTAGGCATTCAACTCATAATAAGATCCACATGAATGAATTACATCCTGAACTCCATTTCACCTGTTGTATAGACTAAAAGACAACAGCACTTTAAGCATGTATTTGTTTTGATATTTTTTTTACCTCCAAAGAAGTATTTTTCTCCAGTCTTGACTTGTAGAGGGCTGTTTGTTCGAACAGCTGAAGCTTCATCGCCATCAATGGTGAGGACAGCAAAATTTTCCTTAGCTAGGAATCGAACTTCATGCCACTGCCCATCATTGAGACCAGAGCCTATGAAGAACAAAAAAACATTGCAACATTTACTCACTCCGATATTTATTATCTCTAAGGGTTTTGTGTGTCTCTTTCCCAGGCTCATTTTATAAGGTTTAATAAAGGCTACTGCAGAAATGAAATAATTTTAGTGTGATAACAAGGTATTGTTATTAAAGTAACCATAACAAAGAAATTGACATTATATCATAAATACAAGTCTTGGAATTACTGAAGTGTCCATGCCTGCAGACATAATAGTATCTAATTACAGGTGTTATCACTCACCTTTCCTATCAAAAGGCCATATTCTGCATTCTGCTAATGAATGATATGACTTAATTGTTTCTATGATCAAGCTCAGAAGGAAAAGATATCGATTCATCCATTTAACTATAGTGAGTAACAGTGCCAAAGGGCACATTATGCTCATGTTAGGCTAGAACAAGTTAGATATTACCAAGAAAAGGGAAAGGAAAATAGGAGGGTAAAAGGCTCACGTAGGTGGTGAATCCACAGCTATTCCTGTCATTGGGATGTGGGGCTACTCACAGAAGAGGAAGACATTATCGCAGAGGCACTGCAAGACCAGGAAATGTCTGAAAACCCCACAATCTTAGAGAAGCACCATCCTCCCAACAGCGGCAGCAGTGGAGCAGATGGAATTGTTCATTCATTCGGATATTTTAAAACCCCCTGAATTTACATACTTCTAATATTGTCTCCAGCAGCTGGCGGAAAGCCAGTTTTCCTGGCACATTAAGAGCTGCAAAAGGGTACCAGTTTGTTCCACTCAGTTCCGTGCAGACAGTTTATGTTGGGTCAGCAAATAAGTAGCAAACGCTGTAGTAAAAGCAAATTCCAAGTTATGGCACCTTTTACAAGCAACATTTTCTGCACCTAGATAAAGTCACCTTAGCAAAATGTCATTTGCCAAAATAAACCACAATGCAATGTAATAAGCTGTTTCTAAAATTAAGTGGGATGCAAAATGTCAGCAGAAGTATAATGCATGATAACTTTTCAAAACATTCAAAAGAATGTTACCTTCTATGAACAAGGAATAATAGTCATGGCAAACAGATATACCTAAACATTTGATGAATATTTTTTCCTAGTGTTTTCACATCTTTTTTTAAAATATGAGATCAAGTGGTGAAATAACATAGAGTGCTCTTCTCAGAATATTCTCAGAAAATTTATTAGTATGAATAAAAGTGTCAGAAGCCTCTTGAAAATGTATCAGTAAGAAATGTTTCTACTAACGCTTATAAACTTATTCAAACTAGAGTAAGAACAGATGAAAGACCTAATATGCCAAATATGAGGGATTTTTTCTCTCTATTTGTAAGCTCTTTCTCTTTCATTTTCATTACCTTTGAAAAAGAAGAAACTGGAAAACATATAATTATAACCCAGATAAAATTAATTTCCACTGATAATTAACTAAGAAAGAAAAAGACACTTTTTTTTATAGACTTCCAAACCAAAATTGTGGCAGGTAGTAGCATGTGCTACTACAACTGGGCTTATCAGAACATACTTAAACCCCCAATTTTCCAGTTTGAGATGACCTAATATTAAAAAATTTATTTTATATTTTTATGGTGGTATACAGTATTACGTTGAACTGAACAACAATGACTAGAGACTCCTGGACAAAATTAAGAATTGGCTATTAAAACACAGGGGACAAAAGCAGCGGCACGAGCTGTTCATCACAAAGGGAGGTATGTCTCAAACGCTCTCTGGAAAGGGGGATATTGCAGAAACCAAGACACAACAGGATATGTGAGAAGAAGGTGCACAGCTGAGCACAGCCAAACCTCTCAGCTCCAGGCAGGGAGAGGTGAGGGGAAGCAGGGCAGAAACGGCCCTGCCAGTTCCAAGGGAGAGCGGGAGCAGAGACAGGATGGGCTCTGCCCACTGGAGCAGAGGAACAGCTCAAGAGAGCAGGAGCAGAAGCAGAAGTGTCCTGTTCTTAGCCCTGCATCCCCTCTTGTGCTGCTCAGGAAGTGGACGTAGAGGAGTTGTGACTGAGGAAGTTGAGCTTCAAGAAGAAGGAGGAAGAAAGGTGTTGTTTTAACGATTGCCTTTGTTTCTCGTTACCTAGACTTATTTTAATTGGCAATGAATGAAATTAATTTTCCCAAGCTGAGTCTGTTTTACTTGCAGCTGTAATTGGTACATGATCTCCATGTTTTTATCTCACTTCATGAACTTCTCAGTCTTATTTTCTCCCCTTGCCCTGTTGAGGAGCAGGAGTGAGAGAAGCCACCATGACAACTTGTGGAGGTAAAGACAGATGATCATGCTATGAAATTGGAAATTCACTGTATTTCATATAATAAGGTTAAGTTCACTGTCCTCACCTCCTGAAGATACTCCTTCGTAAAAAAATGAACTGAAAGTACTAATGAGAAAAGTGTTTTAAATTAAATACAGCATGAGATGCAAAATACTTCAATTATTTTAATCTGTATTTTTGTAATTTGTGTTTGTACTGTGCTCTCCCCACGTGCAGTGAAGGGAAAACCCCCCCAAGCTCACCAGCAGCACGCCGAGAAACTGAACATTACAATGACTCAAGGCAAGAAGCAGGTGAAGGGAAGGTGGATCAGCAGAGCAGGTGGTTCTCCTGAGCAGATCGAGAAATGAGAGCATGAGGAGAGCTGCAGGTTAAGAGTGAAAGTGATTTCATGCATTCTCTCTGTGTGCACAGCATTTAGCAAGATGTACTAAGGGAACACATTGCTGTCGGAAAGCTGCTTGCTAGAGGCATGATTGGAGAAGCATTGTTGTTTTGACTGTATTAAAAATATCTGTCCCTACAAGCTGGTATCATTCCTCGCAGCCCCTGAAAGAGGACATTGTTTCTGCTTTATCAACTCTTCAGTGTATTGATGCAAAATAATCATAAATTAAGGCTGTTTTCTTCTTAGCTACAGGTATTAACCATCCTCATGGAGCTTTGCTGTATGACAGTAATATTCCCAACCGTTCTGGCTCAAAGTTGTCACAAAAATTCTTGTGCAATTTTAAGTTTGCTTGGAAAACTTACTGGTACATTTTTTCCTGTGGAGTTTACTGATGAATGCTAATGAGGATTGCTCATCAGTACTCAGCAAGTACTCGCTATTGTCTGTACAGAATTGTACTCCCCAGTCAAAAAACTAAAAGCACCTTTTATCTCTGCCACTGTTTTTATCTGAGTTTTTATTTATGCTTATTAGTAGCAGTAGTGTTAACCCTCCTTTATAAACGAGACAATGATTTGTGTCAGGAACTTAAATTATTATTGGGATATGTGATATATTCAATATATATATTATGGGGGATAAATTTGTATGGTTGCATTACCTCTTTCTATTGTAATATTTTACTACAAGCCTCATGTATATTGAGGAATTATTTTTGCTTTCTGAGATCTTTATGTAAACCAAGACTCATTAGAAAGAGTAGATCATGTCTCTCTATAATAAAATAATTTTCAGGTGGAAAGTTTAGAATGGCCTACATCCCAAACACACAGTGATGGTTTCTCATTGCAATTTAATGTCCTCATCTGAGCTGATACATATATTTATTTGCATTCCTTTTTTTCTTACTCTAACTTTTTTGGTATGCAAGTTGAGAAAAAAAAAAAGAAATACATATTGCTGCCACCACAAATTCCCTACTGAGTTCTGGAAAAGATGGTTTCATATGCAAATTGAATATGTTAATGAAATGCATTCTCTCTATCTAGGTTTTCTATTTAAATGACATTATTTTAAAAGTAGGACTCTTGAGTTAGGCACTTTGATTGAACAAGAAGAAACAGATGTTTTGCTTATTACAGACATGGAAGAACTAGATTAACGAATAGCAAGAAAGTACAAGGGTTTAATACATAATGGATTATTTAGAAATAGAACATCTGGTCGAGTTTTGCCTCAAGGAAAACTATAGTAGCAAAAATCTCAAATTCTTCAACAGATAACCTTGTGTGATCAAATTTTCTTTTAAAAGGAAGTCCTTGCAGTGACTATCAATGAGTGGTAGCTTACACAGTCTGCTGATGTACATGGACAAAATTCTTGTGAAGTTAACAGCATAACATCTGCCATATCAGAAGAGAACCTTGGTCTTAATTTTGATATAGGACTGTAACCCAAATTCAGTTTAAATCTTGAAGAAGAAAACAAGGAAAGAATACTATCATCACCTCCAGGAAGCACTGGAGCAATGCAAGGCTATGCAGCTGCATATGGGTTGTTAGCTCCTACTGCTGTAGTAAATATTTTGTATTATAATTCCTTGCATATTCTTACTAGGAGATGAAGCCCTCAATACTCAGCCTGAAGACAGTGGGAGAGGTCTGTTTGTTAGCTTTCACTTTAGCCAGCCAGAACCATGTTTCAGGATGGTGCTGTAATTGCTGTTCCGGGCTAATCACTCACTAATTCAGTACAGCTTTGCACTAGTATTTCTGACTATAAGAAAACAAGTCAACAATGTTTTGTTTGAAACATTCAGCTGTGTTCAAATATACAGCAATATATGTCATGAATATTTAACCAGACAAAAAGAAAAAATCACCAGGATATAATTACAAGATAATATTATTTAGATAGTATTTAGATAATCCTAATTTTAAACCAGAAAAGCAAAATCACAGCTCCTCCTTCAATAATATTTTTGATAGTTTTGCAATAAGTTGTCTAAGTATATAATCTGTTTTAGGACTTTTGATTCAGAAAAGATATTTTTATTTTAAGTTTTATTCATTTTTTGGCTATCATGATGAGGAGTAAGATAAGACAGTGGCAAATGGAGTCCTTGAAGGTATTTTGATGATGGAAAACCCTGTTCTCCAACAGAAACAAAACAGCTATGGCAAATTTTGTCCTCATGTTTAAGCTCAGAGTTCTTTCTTAAGGCGAGTAGTTGGAAAAATGTCCAAATTTTGCCCGTTGGTGATATTCAATTTATACTGATTTTCCTCTGTGAGCTAATACCAGAAGTGAAAAATTGAGCATTTAGCTTTATATGCTTCTCTAGCCTTGTATGTATAGGAGGTATTTTTAAAAGGGTAGGTAATTTTCTTGTTTCCACAGTTAATACTGTTGTGCAGAAAACAGAAAATACAGCAAATACATAAATCTACAATGCCACAGAGTCTTTATAACATTCAAACATATTCTTATAAAAGGCTTGACTACTGGTGATTTTAATGTAATGAACCATAAACCTGGCAAATAATGGTCAAATTCATAAAGATTTCTTTATGTTCCGTCTTTTACTGAAAAGTAATAAAAACAGATAAAATAAAGTTTGCACTTGAATGACAGAAAAAAAATGTTTGCAAATTCTAAGTTTAGACTCTTGTAGAATCTTGTGGAACTGCTGAAATGATTTTATCTTTTCAAGCATCGGCTTTTTCCTCTCCTCTCTCTACTGTTCTTCACACATTCTTTATTCTCAGTAAAAAAAAATAAAATTAAATAGGGTTTTTTTGCCTTAGATATGAAAATATATACACTTCGAAATTAGAATATCAATATGTCTTTCAGATTGCAGAAAGAATGCTGCTTTTAAAGGTCAAACACAACTTTTGCATCTGCCCTCTTCCTCTATTCCAGTCAATGTCACATCAGGAAATGTTGGTTTCAAAATGCAGCCTGGTGCCCCAGAATTGCATACGATACCTGCTCAAAGGCAATCATCTCCATGAATGGCTCCAGGAATAATTACTAAGAAATAGGTAATGGTCACTCATTGTCTATGAGTAACCATTACTAATAAAAATATTATTTAGCATAACTGTTCTGGTAATGTAGCATATTACTTATTATTTAGCATAACTGTTCTGAACTCCCCAAAACTCTTTGCAGATCAGCATCTAGCTTTATGTGTGTTTTAGCTGGCAACACTATAATTACCATACAGCATCATGTCCCACATCCAGACAATCATCATCTTTGAGACTTGAAGAGACTTCCCTACATCTAACAGTACCTAGAACACAATCAACTTTCTTTACTTAAAACTATGAATATGCTAATGCAAAATATGATCTATTCTTAGGATTCATGCAATTTCAATAATCATTATCAAATCTGACAATTTAACTCCACTTTATTCTACATACACAGTTCGTAGAAGAAACTTCCAGATTTTTTTCTGGAAAATTTTTATATTTTTTTTCTTGTAAATGATAAGAAATAAATCATTTTAGAAACAACATTATACTTATAAAGCTTTAATTTCATTCTATAATTTTTACCATCATCGACTAGATACCCTACCGCACTGAATTATTATTTTTATATGCTAAGCATCTTAATATTGTGATAAGTGAGCTGACCAGTACTTTCCATCTTACGAAACTTTAAGATACTTGTTTTGTCATACATTACTCTGTCATACTTTGTTTAGTTTTATTTGGGAAGGCCTTTCTGAATTTGAAATCCTTTTGTATCACTACAATTATTTATATTTATTGCATATTTATTATTTAAACGGCTAAATTTGAAAAGAATAGAGCAGGTAAACTTCAGTAGTTTGTCTTATCTTTGGACTAATCAAGTTTAGATGCCTACAAAACCATGACAGAGATAGTTCTTAATCTTTGCACATTCATGCTGGCTAAACAATATAAAAAACTAAAATAAGTAGATATTCCAGACAGGGGAGGAAAGTGAATCGGTAACTTTTAATTTCACAATACTGAAGTATTCAGTGAAAAGAAGCATAGACTAATGGTATTTCCCTAGATTTTCTCACTAGTTCCCAACTTAAACACTTTCACATTGTTGTAAACATCATACTTAACTGCAAAGAGAACAGAACTTGGTGCAGAGGGTTTTGTTGGTAAGAAAAAAAACGAGTACAAAAAGTGGAAAAAACTCCAAGAACTAAAAGTAAATTGACATTTTCTGACCAACAGCAAAAATCAAATGTAACTTTGTTTTGATATTTTAAATGCCTGAGACAAGCTTACCAGCCTGGGCTCTGAATCAACAACAATATTTGCAAAAACATTCTTTATGTGTGTTTTAGCTGGCAATTCTTTAGTAGGAGATTATTCAAGGGTATAAAAGCTGTGCACATCTTAAAGTACTCTGGCAAACTGAAGCCTAAATATGTCTCAGATATCCAAACAGTTCTTTCAATGCAGATTTTGCGGCAGTCATCAACGCATGACTGAGAATTTGAAGCATATGATGGGAGAAGAGGTGATTGAGCTTTATCACTTAACTTGTGGTATACTAAAACAGCTTTTATGTTACTCATTTGGCAATACTTTTAAATCAGCACCTGTAACACTTTTATTATGCTCCTGCTTAGAAGATATAGAAAGCTCTAGGCACAAGATTTTCTGAAAGGAAATTCGCATAGCAGCCCTCTTCATGTCTTAAACCCATTATACAAAAATTCTGTTTATAGTTTTATCTTCATTGTACATAGGCCTCACTCAACAAATAGGAGAAACATTGCACTTTTTCTTCTAAATGGAATATAGCACTTTTTACAAGGATTTGCTTGTACCTCTGCCTCCGTCCCAGAGCCATGAACTGTAGAAAAAGCAAACCCACTGCTCCCCACCAGAAAAAATTACTAAATGTTGGCATTATCTAGCAAATACCAATGACCAATTTATCAATGTTTCTTCATGATCTATTTTTGATTAAACTCAAACTACATTAGACTGTTTCTTATTTAAAAACATTTGTTTTTTTAAACCTCCACTGCCAGAACTAAACAGTGCTAAATGTGAAGACTGATTTTCTTTGAATGACTCTCCATGGGGTGGTTGAAACCCTGTTAGTGACACACTGAGGCTGGACTAAACCTTGCTACAGACTAGTTCTGCAGCCAAAAACAAAAGCAGAGAACTCTGCACAGCAGAAGGCAGTTTTGTGCATGAACCAGGGTCCTACAGAGGTGGAGGTAAAGGTTCATGTTATGAACTGCATTTTGGTTTTAATTTGTTGCTAAAGCGTGCATATAAAGCAAATCTTGCAGCTGCCCCCACATAGTGGGCTTTGCTTTGTATTAGTCTCCATGCCTGAGAGCTGTATTTTCTTCACATGAAACTAGGTCCAAACTCACAAACTGCAATCTCGTGTGCAAATGACTTTGCGTGGACTTTCAGGTCTCAGCACGAACTGTTCTGCTCTGTTGTTCACTCCTACTGTGCTGCACTGCTTGCTACTGAAGACAGACCCAGGTCTCAAATGTTGAAAGCATTTGCTGTGGACACTGGGATCTTGATTTGAAAAAAAAACCCAGCCTGTTCTCTTCTATCAAAAGCCCTAAGGAAAACGTGATAAAACACCACCCTGCCATACCACTGTGCAAGGGAGAAGTGCAAGAGGCTCCTTGCTCCAAGAAGAAATTATTTTCTCCATAATCTGCATGTATTTACTGTCACATATCACTATTTCTGTTGTGTTAAGCAGGCATATGTTTTTCAAAACCAGAAAGCTGACAGAGAAAAATAAACAATGAAGTTCTTAGTGAAGAGTAGTAAAGTCTTAATATAATGATAATTTCAAATTATCAACTTTATTAACTAAAAGTATTTTTTAATAGAATCATAGAATCTCTAAGGTTGGAAACGACCTCCAAGATCATCAAATTCAGCCTTTGACTGAACACCATCATGGCAACTAAACCACAGCACTAAGTGCCATGTCCAGTCATTTCTTGAAAATTTCCAGGAATGATGACTCCACCATCTCCCTGAGCAGCCTGTTCCAGCATTTAACCACACTATCAGTGGAAACATTCTTCCTGATATCCAGTCTGAACCTCCCCTGGCACAGCTTGAGGCTATGTCCTCTTGTCCTGTCTGTATAGGACAATATTGTTGTTACACATTATGTTTTCTTTGTTAAGAGCACAGTAGCAGGTAAACATAAAATACATTCTGTCTCAAAGGAAGACGCAATAAAAATATTTGGATCTTAGGGAATGGCTTTCTAAGAAAAACATAAAAACATAATTAAAATGCTAGCATTGTAGGGCTGCTTTACATTTTACTGAATATTGCCTTTCACAGACTGCTGTTGGACAACGAAAGTTATATCTCAAAGTCAAGATAGGGTGTACTTTGACTCTGTCCATTAACTGTCCTAGGTTTTAAAAGTGTATTTCATGTGTTCATTTAGAAGGAAGTGCCTAATGAAAGCAGCCTTTCAGCATAAGAGAAACCCTAAGAAGTAAAGAAACTTGAAAATGCCTCTAGCCCCTCTTCTTCCCTGCCAGTTTGATATGGCAGCATTCCCTCTCACCTGCATTTTTCACTAGAGGTTGTCAAAGAGGAAAGTGTTGTTTAAATAACTAAATCTCACACATTTGAAAAGGTATTAGACCATCTGTCCTTCAAACATACAATATATGCAAGTGCCTTATTTTGCTGCTGCTTAACACAGCATTAGATGAACCGTGAATTTCAGTGGCGTTTTCCCCAGACTCCTGAAAAATGAGGAATGACTCTCCCAGCAAGAAAGAAAAGGCAGTTCTTTCACATACAGCCACATTGCAGTGGATCTTTCAGCACAGCAGTGATATCAGAGCTGAGCACTGTACCAGTGCTGTGTCCTGGACGCGCTACCTTTGAAATGCACAATGAATCCAAGAGAAGAGAGCCAGGAATAGGGCAGCCCTGCCAATATGATTGATAGGACACTGGGAGAGCTGACACGGGAGAAACACAGTGATATGTACCTCATGTGCACGATACCAGTATCTGCTAGTTAGTATCAGAGGGATTGAGAGATCTGAAACTGTGATGTTATCAATACAACTATAAATTCATACATCTCAGGAATAATAATAATAATAATTATTATTAAAGCGTCACACATATATATCTTCGTCCTTTAGGTACATGGAGTTTAGCTGGGGTTAATGGCATTGGAGAGGAAATTGCAATGGTGATCGAAGTAAAAACGCCTCTGCTGAAGTCCTGAACCTCCAGGTATCTGTACCAGCTGAGAATTTAGGCCAGCATATGGAAAACCCCTAAGTTTTCATGGAGCTGGATTAGATGAGCTGCAGGATCCTTCACACCTACCAGCCCGTGATAATCAAATCCTTATAATGGAGAGGCAGTCACTTTTCCCGGTTACACTTGCTACTAGACTTCATTATAAAAAAATTTTTCCCAACTCAGTTTACATACACTGTATCCACTCATAATTACTGAATCTGTTCTGACAGTGAGGGAATCAACCTGCACTAAATTAATAACTCCTGAGCTTCAAGTAAGTTGTTAGAACAAATTTCTGCCTCAAAATGCAGCTCTGCTCTTGCATCTGCATTGATCTTTGTGTGAATAGAAGGACTAGCAGTTTGTAAAGTAGGTAAGTTTTTATGGATTTTTTATAGAATTTCTTTTTTGTAAATTTCTATAGAAGGCACTCAAGCCAAAGATTCTAACTCAAGTATGAAGGTTGTACATAGATAGTAAGTTTGTTTTCTATTTCTTTTTCCTTCAGGCATTTTGTTAAGGGGAAAAATGATAGATTCTAACAATTCAACAGTTTTCTTACAGTGAAATACAGTACTAATACACATTTCAAAAGTTTTCTAAGCTCTTTGCTGACCATACAATTGTAATAACCACTTTACTATTGCTTTTTACTTCACAAAAGTCTTTATATGTAATTTTGACTTTTTTTTAGTAGGCAAGAGAAGAAGTAAATTTTACCAGAAATTTTGTCATATCTGAAAAGATTGGGAAATAATAGTTTAGTCTGTCATGTGATGCTTAGGAATAAGGCGACACTTCATGAATTATCAATAATTAAGGTGTCTTCTCCAATTATTTTTTTTTCTGTCCACTCGTCTTTTAATAATTTCATTAGTTTTTAAATAAAAAGCGAGACCATAATGGAAAATAGAGGTTAAAATCTAGTAGACATTTTTTCTGCCTTTCAGCAGTTTTATTAAAAATTCCTAATGCAAATATAGGTTTTTTTGGGCTCAGAAAATTTCATCTCTATCCTTATGGTAAAATTTCTTTTCAATAGGAACTTGAACTGCACTGCTATAATAATTTTTCATTGCAGGTTTTCTGTTGCATTTCATGCATTAGGTGGTCTGTCATATGCATAATTAGTAATTACAGGACCCAGAGGCAATAAATCATAAAAACATATTATCTTTGCATCATACTTTACTTGGGCTAGCAACATTCTGATGCACAGCAGAGGCTGTCACTAGCATTCTATGAAGATAGATGATTGAACTGTGCAACTCATAAGCCGAATTGTGATAAATCATTCAGTTTGCTCCTGCTAAGGGCCCTGTGACACTGTCAGTGAAACACGGCTGAGCACACCCTTCTGGCTGTGACAGGAATACATGCAGCTGCTGACACCTGCACCCATGCCGGCAGCCTGGACGCTGGTGAGGGACTGCTGGGGCCAAGCCATCTTAGAAAGCCTATTCCCACCCAGAGGATCCATAATTTCATTGAGCTATTTGAGATCTGCTGATAAACCCCTTCTCTCCCCCAAAAAAGAACAAAATGAACTTTTTTTTTTTTTTTAAATTTGAGTGTTTTTATAGAAAATACACATCACAGAAAAGTTACTAGAACTATTTGCTCTGCTGTCACTCTTGAAAGGCCAGCATGGCAAGAAATGCCTCTGTGAATGGATGCTGCTTTTGAAAAATGGCACACTAGAGAACTATCATTTGGTGTTCTAGCGAGAAACGAGGAAAAAAACCACCCAAAAACTTAAATTATGACCTAAAATGAAACTATTTTTAATATAACTACCACAAGAGATTTGATACAAAAATTAGTAAATAAAAAGCCAAGTAATTTGAATATGAAATTAATTCTATTGAGGACTTACTGTGTTTACCCAAATTCCCTAAAATATCCCTTTGAAAGACATAGTTTGAGATACATTTATTTTCTGACCTACTAAAACTGTGAACATGACGATTTTACTCCTTAAATTCTACTTGTTCAACACTGATACAAAGTGGCTTCAACAATAAAAGACACTATAAAGCAACAACAGCTTTGCAACCGTTCTAAAAATCCACAGTAAATAAATAAGCAAATAAACGTATTTACCATAGTAAATCTGCTGTTTCATGTGTGACTGCTTTCATATCACAGAGACCATCTGGAAATGGATTTTTAAACAAAACTTTTCTGAAAATTTGATGGTGTAACTAATGTTGTTTTAGTTTGATTAAAAAAAACATAATAAAGCCCCATCTCGGATTCCAAAGCATGTAAATGGTAATCAAATACCTTTGCTGACAGGAATACTGGTAGAAGTCAAAAACTTTAAATAACACTTTTACTGAAATAGTTTATCTCTACATTGATTTCTAAGTCATTCAGTGCATGATAATTTAGCCAGCTGTTTATAAAAACTTGCCATGCTACTTCATTTAGGATTGCGTTAAACAACCCAGAAAATAAGAGCAGCTTGATAAAACTTCTTGTTCTGAATTTTTCAACATCTTTTTAAACTTCCATGACCTGTCAAACTGGTAATTAAATGTTGATTTATTACAGAAGGATGGCAATTATTGTAGCTCATTTGCTAAGGACTTATGATTTGCTTTCCACTATAGAAAATCAGGAAACACAGAAAGCCCTTAGTGTTTGATTTCATTCTCTTAAGACGTGGTAACAGGGAAACCATTTTAGCTTCACATACTAATGTCAGGCTTACGGTTTGGATCATGCTCAGTCTCTCTTCATGTAGTCTATGTCTTTGTAATGTTACATTTGTTCTCATTGTTAGTATGCCCTAGAAATCTCCAGTTCATTCAGTGCTTCAGAAAAGCACTTCGAAGTCAGAAGGAGGAACTTTCTCCAGGTTTCCATAGAAATGTCGTGCTTTGGGAGAAGTTGCTCCTGCTGAATTAATGAGGTTGGTTATGATGAAGCTATTCAGGTCTAGCACTGAGAAAGTGCAATGAAGCTTGCATTTTGATGGAAAAGCTGGAGGTTGACTCAAATGAAAAGTAAAAAGAATTTAATCTGGATAACAGTTTGAATTCTGATGCTCTTCTTTTTCTGACTGCAGTCATATAGAACAAGCACATGCACTGCTGGTACTGCTGATAGCAAATTAAACATCCTGAGCCATAAACTTCTAAGTCAAAAGAATCTGCAATTCCTTAATGTGAATATGGGAGATAATCTCCTGTCAGGCAATCTGAAGATCTTGATTCAACTTCAGACCTTTCCCTGTCTAAGTTTTTGAATCTAAAATGTAAGAGTAGGCTTTTGAGTTAAAAACAGAGAATCCAGGTTAACAGCAGGAATGATGGTTTGTTTATCAATGATGCAAAAGTTTCTTGGCCCCTGTTTTACCAATTTTTAATGGGTTGAGTATCATATAGCAATGTTGGGGTAATTCTGGATTTTATTTCTCCTATGGTTTTGCACTTACATGCTTGGCATCTAAGTGGGGCTATTCCAGCAGAGAATGGGTACTTGGAGTTACATTTAAAAATATACAAAATTTACTTTCATAAAACATGGTGGACAAGGCCAACTCATTATAATATGTTACAGTCTGTTTCGAAACATTTATGACAGTTGTGACTACAGTGCAAATACTGGATAGCTCTGCTAGCTCTATGGGCATGTAAAGGGAAAGGCAGGGGAACAGAAACTATGTAAGACATATACATGTTCTACAGGCCCAGGGCTTTCAAGCAAGCATGTCAGCATCTTCCAAAATGATCGTATAAGTAAGTTTCAGTTATAAGGCAACAAGAGAGGGAAGTCAGCCCTCTGGAAATCTTTGGTCTGGATGGTCCTGAAATGGCAGGCTTATAGATATTATTACTGGGTCAAAATAAGCATAACTTACATAGTAAAAAGCACTTTTTTTCCTCTTTAAATATCACACTATTACACATGACTATAAAAAAGCAAAGAAATTAGAAAATGTGCATTAAGCGCAGAGCATATTTTTAACACAAGACCCACTGACAGCCATAAAAAGTTTCCACTGGCAGGGCCTAGGCAGATACAAAGCATATACAGTTCAAATAGTTTACTTTGAATCTATTTTTCTGAGGAGGTTAAGTCATTTTATAAGTCTACAGCCTGTTCCAATACTGTCATCAGAAACATGTTGAAACAAAATCTCCAGTGAGACATGTTCTTATTTGTAAATGAAGTATGATACACCCTTACAACAGCACTACTTAAAAAATTTCCAGTGGGCTTATGCCCATGAGTTAGGTTTCATGCCAGTGGTATATGATTTTTTATTTGGGTTTTCTTGAATCATGAATCCAAAGATATTGTGCAAGGAGATTATGCAGATAGTGGGACAGACTTCATCAAGATACTTTAGGTTAAAGCGCGAGATATTCAAAGAATACAATGTAATGGGACTAAGCACATCGTATAATGATCAATCACAGTTAACAGGTTCAAATAAACGATTATTTAGAAGCCGTGCTGGTTTGGGCTGTAGTAGAGTTAATTTTCTTCACCATAGCTCGTGTGGGGCTGTGTTTTGCATTTGTGCTGAATACAGGGTTGATAATATAGAGAGGTTTTTGTTATTGCTGAGCAGGGCTTACACAGAGCCAAGGCCTTTTCTGCTTTCCACAATGCCACTCTGGCCAGGAAGTTCAGGGTGCATGGGAGGTTGGGAGGAGACACAGCCAGGACAGGTGACCCAAACTGACCACAGGGACATTCCAGACCACCTGACATCATGGTGAGTACATAAAGTGAGGGGAAGAAGGAGGAATGGGGGGACATTTGGAGTGATGGTGTTTGTCTTACCAAGTCACCGTTGTGTGTGATGGGGCCCTGCTCTGCTGGAGATGGCTGAACACCTGCCTGCCCATAGGAAGCACTGAATTAATCCCTTGTTTTGCTTTGCTTGTGTGCATGGTTTTTTCTTTCCTTATTAAACTGTCTTTATCTCAACCCATGAGTTTTCTGGCTTTTACATTTCTGACTCTCTCCCCTGTCCCGTTGGTGGGGAAGTGAGCCAGTGGCTGTGTGGGGCTTGGCTGCTCTCTGGGGTTAAACCATGACAGAAACATACATATGATCCATGGAAATTTTCTGACAGTAAAGCCCTGGATTAATGGCATTGCTGAGATTAGGGTAGTCATATATTTCATGGCTTTTCTCAAATTACTTTCTCAAATTTAATGACAATTATGAAAAGGAAACTTTTGTTATCTTTTCTCTGTTTTCATCTTTGCTGATCAGAAAGTAGGCCAAGAGGTTCTGAAGGTTGTTTCTTTCCCACACTCCCCTCCAAAGGCACCCAGAGGTGACACTTATCTGACACTGACAGCTATTGACAGCAGCAGTAGAAGTAGGATGCTAAACTGAGCGCAGACTGGAGATGAGAGGAAGAGACCATGGAAATGCAGGGAGTGAAAGACCAGGAGAAAATTGGTAGATGTATGTCACATGCACTAATGCTCTGCAAAGTTGGTGACATATTCTTTCCTGTCCCCTCTCTTCTTGCAAAACATAAATGTAATTTGCTCTGCAGGTGTAACTCGCATGGTAACTTGTTTAAAAATGAACATCTACATATTCAGAGGGAAGAGAATATACCAAGAGTTTACCACAGATTATTTTAAAATAAGAATTTGCTGCTGCTGTAGGAACATGAGTTCAGAATTTAAACCAGGACCCAAGGACAGAAGGAGTAATTTTTTTATGATTAATGTTTTAATAAACAAGCACTAGTTATAACTACAGCTCTCTCCCACCACTTTGCTACAAAATAATCATAATACTTAACAAGTATAACAATAAAAAAACAGCCAGCTCCCTCTTCTTCTTTTTGCTTATATAAAAGGTCTTAAAAATTGTCCTCATTAAAGCATACTGGGTTTTTTTAGGAACTTAACTGCAAGGATATGCAGACATGCATCCACTTACAGATGTGTCTTTGTTACAGCCCCTGCTACTCCATACCAGGTTTCCTGAGTAAGAAAGAAAGAGCACTCAGCCTAGCAACCTTACCTTTGCAATTTCCCACAGCAACTTCTTTCTTTCTTCCTCTCTCTAACCAGTTTTTGTAGCATGTGTTTGCAGAAACATGTATGTTCAGGTTAAGGAAAAAAATGATTAAATGATCTTACTATGTGGAAGAAAAAAAATCCCTTTTGATCCCGTGTTCATTCATAATCCAAGTTAAAAAGAACATTGCCTGTGAGAAAAATCTGACTTACAATAACTTAGCTGCAGAGCATTTATAGAAACCAAGCAAAGTCACGTTGTTTCAACAGACATTATCCAGCTCTGCATACACTAGCTTCTGTGCTCTCAATTTTTCTCTGTCTTCATCTATTTCCTGTCTCTTTTGTTCACATCTGCTGTCAAGTTATAACAGAAATTATCATATTTAAATTACCAGCAGTTTGCTTTTTCTCTTCTTCTATGACCAAGGAAATGGAATTTTTTAAGAATTTAAATTGTCACTTTCTTCACATTTTCAAAGTCTTTTCCTTCCTTTACAAAAAATTGCTTCACGGCACAAAGCATGAACATAAATCATCTCCAGGGAGAGCAATGGTATTTTAACATGTCTAGAATAATTTGGTAAATTTGAAATTTGAAATGAAGATCAATGTTCCTTATTCAAATAATTAAAAATTGGCAAATATGACTTGGCTGTTGAGGAGACTTTGCAATCTCCATGTATTCAGGTTGTGGAGAAGGCACAATTATCAGTAAGGTCCTCCTCCTCCTTTTGCTAGACTTGGGCATGCATGAGCCTTACAGCATGTTATGATAGCAGCTAACCTGCCATCTCAATAGCAACTCTTGGTAAATTCTGAAAAAATAATTGATTCAATTAAATGGGCAACAAACAAAAGAAAATGCAGAGAAGGGGTGTATGTGTGTACTAGAGCTGTCATTAAACTAAAATAAATGAAAGGCGAAGCTCTCATAATAAATCATAGTTATCTGCTTTTCCTTCACCTCACATTCACCCCTCCTGTAGTTCTTCCTAAGCACCAGTTAATACAAATACTTTATCTTCTAGTAAAACACTAACTTATTTGAGAAAGTTAGTTGGGCTTTAGTATTTATGTAAAAATACATTCCTACTTCAAAAATAATCAAATCCCAAACTCTGTCCCAGTCAGATCAGGATGAAAAAATGACATTTCCAGCACTGTCAGTGAGGTATTTTAAAAAAAAAAAAAAAAGAAACTTAAGAAACTTTGTGACTGCTCAGTGTCTTTGACAATCCTGGTGCACAAGCATAGATGTTTGAACACCAGGTGTGACATAAATGAAATTGTTCTTAATAAAACAAAAGGAATTTTTTATCTCATCTGTACACAAAACTCAGTGAAATAAAGTAATCCTTGAGAAAACCATTTTTTTCATTTCAAAGGCAACCTCTCAAGCAGAAACCCAACAAAGAAATACAAGGGCTTCTTCAAAACTCCTTTCAGAAGGTTGTATACCGATTTGTAACTCGTATACCCAGTGCCTTATGTGCAAAACCTATTCTTCACAGTAATGAATTTGCCTTTGCTGTTCAATATTGATGTAGGCCCCACCTAGCCCAGACAGAATCAGTCCTTTTTTTTCCCCTTCATTTCTTAATCTACCTATATATAACAAAGGACAATGGTGTCTCAAGGCATTTGTAATAAAAATGTATATAATGAAAAAACAAACAAAAATGTGAGAAAAAAGAATGAAACATTATCCCTGTCTTACAAAGAAGCACTGTGGCACAAGAGTTAATAATTTGCTTTTAGTTGTACTGAAGAGTAGGAAAAAAAAAAAGGTCTAATACCTTTTCTACAAGACTACTTACTTCTCTAATTATCTTCTTGTTCCTTCCCTACTGTTCAAAAGCCTTATGAAAAAAGAAAACAACAAACCCCAGGTCTTTTGAGTATTTAAATTAATTGTTTCAAAAACAAATAAAATTTATTATAAGCAAGTTACTTTAAGCTTGAGCGCTATCTTTCTTAACAAGGATAAATTAAATTCAATAACTTAAATAATTCTTTTGTCACTTTGCAATTAAGTGCATAATTTCTGTATATATTGAATGAAGATTATTAGTTAGCAAGCAGAAAAGTGAGACCTTTATGTGCCTGTTTTTCTCACACTTATTATGAAACTCGTGCTCCATTATCATGAAATATATCATAGCATAGCAGTCCACAACAACACAAAGTTTTAAACAATGATTTAGATGAACCCTCTGTTGGTAACCTGGGGTGAAGCTTCTTTCTCCAGGTGACTGGTAAATGGAATTTCCAAGTGGAAAGAGTCTCAAACACAGTAAAGAAACCAAGGACATTTGCACTTATGCGAGTTTCTCCAAAAATACCAGTGATACAACAGAACCCTGCTCTTCTAGGCTCCCAGAAATATACTCAGCACAAGCCCAGCACTGTACCTTGAACCTCCACAAACTTTTTATCAATTGGATCTGATAGTAATCAAGGTTCTTTTGCAATTCTATTTCGGACATTGCCAATTTTCAGGCTTTTACTGTGTCTTTGAGACTCAGGCCCAGCCCATCCACAACCTATATATAGTAACTACCCCTGGTTCTGCATACTAAATAAGGATGTTGGATGTCAGGCATTCTGTATGAAAAACTTCTAACTTTTCCAACTCAGTCTGTTAATGGGCTGTCAGACGAATGAGAATAACTTAGGAAGAATTATCCAGCCAAAGTATTTATCTAATTTTAAAACAGTTTAGATACAGCTGGGCAATTCATGGGTAGGGGAGAAGAGTAGATTGCTAAAACAATACCAGATATGTGAGAGATTTAAACCTTTTATCCTCACTGCCCTAACTATTGGCACAGCCCATTTCTATTTCTGTATGCACTGGGCAGAATCATAAATTTTCCTGGAGAAAAAAAAATTGTTATGCTAATATTATGCCCATGGTAGCTATATTAGAAAGACTGGGTTTTTTAAAAGATGAGCAAAAAATAATTATTATGAAAAATTGAAAAGAATGCAAGATCTCATGAATCTCTTGATCCTTTGCCCTTCTCTTGTATAAGTCTCAAGAGAATCCAGAATAACTGCCTGCTTCTGTTCTTAAGAGTATGTCAACAATCAAGTAACTAACCTTAAAGAACATACTGAATACATTATTAGTTCCATTAACATTGCTATAGATAAACACAGTGCCCCGAAATTTCCCATCTCATGACCTTGGAAATCTCCCAAGGTAGCTGTAAAAGTCTAGTTGCAGGGGTCATTTAAAATGGAGACTAACAAAGCTCAGAAAAATACACTACAGGGAACAATGCTGCCGTACATAGGGAATTCAGCTCACTGAAAATTAATAGATGTTTTATATCTCTAATTTGTGTGGGTTTACAAAAACATGTCATTTAGTATCTTTGTAAGTCTGCTATCCTGTATATTAATGTATCTTTTTTATTACAATTCTCAGCCTTTCAAAAAAACTAAACCCATAAGCTTTTGTCCTGAAAAAACCCCAAATTAAAATAATATTTTGCAATAACAGTTAAAATAATTTTAAAATGAGAAGCAGTCATAGAGTCTATTAACCTATTTTAACTTTACAGTAGCCACAAAATAGGCCAATACCAACTGGTCTTGTGAGTGATTGACCCTCTAAAACTACCCAACAAAGCTAGGAAAATCAGGAACAGATTGCTTTTTGGTGGGTAACACGAGAAAAATCTCAATTTGTTTTATGTCACAAGGCTTTAGCAAAAGGATCAGTTCTGCTGTCCTGTCATACCAGCTTTTCTGCACCCATTTACAGGCTACCAGCATCTTAATACAGCCACTGCTGCTTAACAATTTTGTTTCAGGCATCTTCCCACCAGTAACTGCATCAGTGATTACAGACAGGCCATATTTGCATACAGACACATATCCTGAGAAGCCAAACTAGATCCTTAATTATTCCTGTTCATATTCTAAGACATATTTTTGACAATTTTAATAGGGTTTTTTTAAGTTTCTTCATTTCATCTAGGTGCCTTAAGTGTTAGATTAAATAATGAAATCTGGATTTACAGGACTGAATTTCATATTGTCACGGGATTTTCTGAAAAGTATCCTATCGGAAGTCCCACTCTACTTGAGGACTAATTCCATATATGTACTCCTCTGTCACTGAGGATACTGTAAATAAGACATAAATCAGAAGGAATCCTCAAGTGTGAGCACCTTGTGCTGCAATCAGAGAGATGACAGTTGTTTTATTTTCTCAGATTTCTTAGGTATGCAATGGCTCTTCAAAATTTTCGGTATTTTCAATATTTTAAAAGGATATCAGGACTGCATTTTGGACTTATTCCAGTAGCAAAAAGTATTAATGGCTTGTCCTGTGCGCAATGACCTACAAATGCAACAATATCTATACAAGTCACTGATTTCTTACGATTAATCCAATTAGTTCAATATTATGAAACAACAGACATGAATTAATAAAGTACCTTCTGTCTCTAAGCCTCATGCAAAAATTATTTTATCGACACATAACTCAGTTATTCTTAAATATTGTAATGCTTCCTGACTTTTATAGCCACATTGCCTATTCCTTTTACCAAGCCCTTGTTCTTGTGGGAGACTTTAACTTGCTGTATGTCTGCTGGAAACTCAACACAACAGAGAGGAGTCAGTCTAGGAGGTTCCTGGAGTGTGTTGAACTGGGAAGTGAGCCTAGCAAGGGCTCGTGCCCTGCTAAACCTGCTGGTTACAAAAAAAGGGCTGGTAGGAGGTGTGGTGGTCAGAGGCCATCTGGGGTACAGTGACCATGAAATGGTAGAGTTTTAAATTTTAATTGGTAAAATAAGGAAGACGTCAACCAAACCTCTACCTTGGACTTCTGTAGGGTGGACTTTGGCCTGTTCGGGAAGCTGATTCGGAGAGTCACCTGGGAAACAGTCCTTAACATCAAAGGGGACCAGGACGGTTGAACCCAATTTAAGAAGGACACCTTTAAAGTGGAGGAACAGGCTGTCCCTATGTGCTGAAAGACAAGCCAGCGGAGATGGAGACCAGCCTGGCTGAAGAGGGAGCTTTTGCAATAATTCAGGGAAAAGAGTTTATGACCTTTGGAACATGGGACAGGCAACTTTGGAAGAGTACAAGAATGTCCTTAGGTCATGTAGAGAGAAAATTGGAAAGGCAAAAGCTCAGCTAGAACTCAATCTGGCCACTGCTGTGAAAGATAATAAAAAGTATTTTTACAAACAGATTAACAACAAAATGAGGGCCAAGGAGAAACTCCATTTTTACTAGACACAAAGGGGAACATTGTCACCAAGGATGAGGAAAAGGCTGAGGTATTTAAGTGTTAAACTTGGTAGAGAAGAGAACTTCAACCTTCTAATCTTCATATACTGCAAGAAAAAAAAAAAGAAAACTCCATCATTTTTTACAATTATTCTAGATAATATTATTAAGTTGAAAATGTTAGTCCACAAGTACCTACTCCTTGGGCATGACTCCTGATTTTAACTATGGATGTATTTGCCTTACCATACCCTATATGTTCCATGACATGGGAAATCTTCCATGCACTGAATTATCTTAATTCAGAGTTCTTTGTAAGCATGTATTAAGTTGAAGCCAAAATAGTGCATCACCCATGAGGTTCTATATGGCTTCAGCAACTATTATCCTAGAAATATCTTATTTGCTTGTGTTATATCCTAGCATTTTAAATCCAGTTATTAAAGTAGGAGGGCATATTCACAATTACAAGGAAGAAGAGAGAGATTGATTTTCCAATGTGCTTTCTACCCCAATCCAGCACTATTTGTGTATGCTGACCTCACAGACAGACTGCAGAAGACTACACAGAAGTATGTCAGGTTTTCCCAGACAACTCCTGTTTTTCCAAAAGAAATATTGACTAAGCAGTGTTTGAGGATTCTCTGTGTTTACCAAAGATTTATAGTTTCCTGGTAGCCCAGCTGAAGTGTGAGGAATATTTGCAAGTATTTTTGTATCATCTGAAGAACGATATGAGAACCAAGAGATTTTGCAGCAGGTGGAATTAGTCACCTAACATGTTAAATGCCAGAGAAAGAGTTTATACTCTTTCAAAAAAAACGGCTTTTTTTTTTTTTTAAAAATTAAATATGCCATTAAAGGACTGGGCAGTAAAACATAAGTTTGACATTGATGTACTCTTCCTACAGTCATTTTCTATTTCTTGACTGCTATTTGCTCCATATTACTGTAAATAAATTTCCTTTCAAAACATTAACTGGAATCTTGAAAATAAATAAAAATACCATTTAATATGATCAATAAATGCAGAATTGTCCTCTTAAATAATAGATGTCTATGAAAAAGTTTATGAAAGACAGCAGATTCTTGCTGATATTGACTACATTTATCTATTAAATTAAATACAGGGAGATAAATATCAACGTTGTTCAAAGGCCATTTTAATCATTTGCTACATGAACAAGTAAATCAATGAAATAATTTATCTGAAGCTCACCAATGTTTAATAATTCCTTTCTCCTCCTGTTCAAACCCCTCTACAGGAATCATGCATAAACATGAAAGCTTTGTAAATGTGTTGTGAAAGACAGAGTTTTGGATTGCCTTGATCATTTGTGCAAAAATGATGTTTAGTATTCAGAAAAATGTTTTTGAACTACAAGATGAAACAAATTTAAAAAACCCTAACCTTGAGTCCAATATTAGAATGTGTGTGAACCCACCTTTTATCGTTAATAGCATTTATCTTAATCTCTTTTTCAAATCACATTTTCAAATGCAGCTGGGTGGTAGATCACCTTTAGACCAGCCTATGTATTCATATGGACTTGCTAGGGACTACAGATCTATGAAAAGAGTGCAGAGACCATGTATTTTAAAAATTCAATCACTAACCTTGAAGTAAGGAGAAGTGTTCCCATTTAAGAGCCAGGTTTCCCGAGCTCTGTGACACCAAGGCATGAAGAAAAGAAGTCCCTGCTGAATAATTTACACACATTTCAGAGTTCCCTAGTACCCTTGATTGACGAGTCCTGTGTTTTACTATTGTGCACAGACATACATACACACAGGCTAGGAATATGTATTTTAGTATTTATGACAAACCTTAGACCACAGCAATTTCACAGGTTTCATTTAGTCTGGGCACTTTCTTTGCCCACTGAAAATTTCCAGCAGTTATAAGTATCATTAGGACTTGCACAACTTCAGTTTTCATTTCCTTGGGACTTATTTATTAAACACACATTTTACTATCCACAAACATCACTAGCTATTTCTTTACGTATTAGTCTTCATTTGCATAATGCTACCTACTCACCGAAAATTCAGTCAAACTCTTGAGGCAGTTATTCCACCTTGCTAGACAGATCCCACACTTATGAAACTGGTAAAGAAAAATGTATCTAGACAGGAGAAATCTTATCTCATGTAAAGACCATACTTATTATTGCTAATTGTGTACCCAGTAGAAGTAGGCATTCATGTGTAGTACATTACTGCCCGTGATTCAACAATACAATCAAAAACACCACCTTTGCCCAGGCAAATTTTATTAACAAAATTCTGCTACTTTTTTGTTAGACATAGATGGTGGTGGTGTAGGCCAGACTCCTACAAATAAGAATAAAACAAACTTAAGAGTGCTTTTTATCACAGTCGTATTTAAGGATGGAAAAAAGGGATTTAAATTTTCTTAGACAGATAAAGAATTTTAAAAAGACCCAACAACTTCATTATGAACTTAGAAACAATGTGGCTTTTCAACTTTGCAGCCAAATCATGCTATAAATAATTCAGGGAGGAAGAAGTGTTTCTTAAATGAAATGAGGAAGTTTTAGAAGAGAGAGAGAATTACTGTAGAAGAAACAAGGCATGAAAATGAAGGTATTTACTGTAAAAGGGATTTGGAATGAGTGAAATTAAAAACATTTCTGAACCAAGTTTAGTTTATTAGATGATAGTTAAGCTTCTAAAAAGCAAACTCTGAATTTTGCAGTGGATTTTGGAACTGAATCCAGAACACCAATCTGCTTCAGGAAAAGTCATCTAGAACAGCCCAAATCATCCTCACTGTAAGATAATAACACTACAGTAACATATGCCCATGGCCTTAGTTTAGTGGAAATATACAGCAGTTTTATTATTAAAATAAAACAAAATGCTTGAGGAAGGACTGCAAAACACCTACAATAATCAATATTAGACCTGAAGACTAAAGGATGGAGTTGGGTAACGCTAGAGATTTGTTCAAAGAAGAAAATTTCTCTTTGCAATACAAAGATAGGATCTTCCTAATTCTTAACAGAAAACATCAGTGAAGGAAAACAGACAGTTCTGAAATTACTTCATAATGTTGACAAGCAGCCAATAAGAAGATTAATTCTGAATTGTCAGTAAAGATTGAATTGTACAATGGATCAAAATAATGACAATACATCTGTACAGTGGAGACATGGAGAGAAATAGAGGTTTGGGGGGAGAAAAAAAACCTTCAAGGCTGAATTCATAGTAAAGCCAAAAGGATTTCTGACCTGATAAAATAATCAAAATAAAACTCTAACAATGAAATAGCACATAAGCCAAAAGATCTCTACCATATTTCGTGGTTTAAGTCCAGACAGAAATCAATCACCATGCAGCCACTCGTTCAACCCACCCCTTCCCTCCTTACCCCAGTGGAATGGGGAGGAGAATCAAAGTGAAACTTGTATGTTGACATAAAAACAATTTAATAAATAAAATAAAGTAAAATACAATAATAATGGTCAATAATAATAATTATAACAATAACAACAATAATAATGATAATAAAAAGGAAATAAACAAGCAATGCACAACGTAATTGCTCACCACCTGCTGACCAATGCCGTCCTTCCCCTTCCCAAACCCAGACCAGCTTTCCTGCCAGGAAACTTCCCCCATTTTGTATGCCAGGGATGATGTTCTCTGCTGTGGAATATCCCTTTGGACAGTGCAGGTCACCTGTCCCAGCTGTGGTCTCTCCCAGTTTCTTCTGCTCACCTCCTCACCGGCAGAGCATGACGCAAGAAAAAAAAGTCCTTGACTTGAGATAAACACAACTTAGCCAAAGCCAAAACATCAGTGTGTTATCAACACCATTCTCACTCTGAATTGAAAACACAGCAGTGTAAGAGCTACTGAGAAGAAATTAACTCTATCTTAGCTGAAACCAGGACACAATAGGCTATTGAATAGCACAAATTACATGTAATCATAGAATGGTTTGCATTGGAATGGACCTTAAAGATCATCTAGTTTCACCTTCCCTTTCACAGGCAGGGACTTCTTCCACCAGACCAGGTTACTCAGAGGCCCATCCAGCCTGGCCTTGAACACCTCCAGAGATGGGGAGTCCATAATCTAGGGAAGTTCCTTACCACCCTTATTGTGAAGAATTTCTTCCTAATATCTAACCTAAATCTAACCTACTTCACCTCAAGGTCATCCCCCTTGTCCAAGCACAACACACCCTTGTGAAAAGTCTCTTTCCAGATTTCTTGAAGGCACCCTTCGGGTATTGGAAGGCCTCGGAGAGGTCTTCCTGGAGCCTTCTCTTCTCCAGGGTGTACAGCCCCATCTCTCTCAACCAGTCTTCATAACAGAGGTGTTCCAGACCTCTGATCAACTTAGTGGATCTCCTCTGGAGTCGCTCCAATACGTTAGTGTCTTCCTTGTGTTGAGGGCCCCAGAGAGGCACACAATACTCCAGGTGGAGTCTCACAAGGGCAGACTAGAGGGGGAGAATTATCTCCCCTAAGAAAAGTCACCTCGTGTAAGAAAGCAATTCAATATCAATATACTGTCTTTAAAATTAACTCTGATTTCCTTTTAACCACATAATCCCCAATTTAAAAATATAATTATTGATTGAAAAGGAGGAACATGTTCAAAGTAAGAACAGGAAGATCAGAAAATGGATGCTGATTATCAAAAAACAGCTTGCTCACAGCACTAAGCTGCTATCAAAACTACCTTTAAGATAAAACAAGCGCTGATAAGACACTGTGAGTGTCTTGAAGGATAACCTCTAATTAAGGTACTGTTTCCTGAGGACGCTATAACCTTACATTGTATTTATTACAAAAACTAAGAGATAACTTACTCTTAGTCTAATATTAGTCTTAGTCAATGACCTGTCCATGTACATCATCTTTAAAGATTTTAAAGCCCTCCTATGGACAGGTTTATGCTTTCAGTGAAAGGTTCTCCTCATTTTAAAAGGTAATTGCACTGGAAAGATAAGATATTATCATCCATTAGTTGGCTTCACTAAGTTTAGTGTCTATGTCCCAGGCTAAGACATGCATTAATTAGAGGCACATATAACATATTTACTTCAAATGAAGTAGCCACTGAAGTATGTTTTAAGACACCGGGCACGTAACTTCATAAACATCTCCAGTTTAGGACCTCTTCTTGACCATTGTCTATTAGTCTCCATTAAAGCTGGCATTTTAGTACATTGTGTAAGAACTACGCTGTCTTCTACTACTGACATGGACACACAGAAAGGCTCAAACTGAATCTTTTGAACTAAAGGTGTATTTATCTATTCATGACTATTTTTTTTTAAATTCAGTACACCAGGGTACAGGTTCAGGTCAGCTCAGAGCACACTGCCTGTTTCAGTATTGAACACCACGGGTTTGGTTATGGCCAGGTGATATCTATTTCTCCCTTAAGCAACCTGAGCTCTGCTGTGATATCGAAAAAAAATCCTATCTTGTAGATAGGCACTGCAAATACACCAGGTGATAATGAAGACCAAACCATCTAAATAGACCAGACACTACATTTTTAAACATTAGTAGCCAGCTGCTAAAAGAGTAATAATTTTTTTGATTGAGTTATTTGTGAAGAAACAAAGCCAAAAGCCAATGAAAAATTAACATTGTGGCAATAATTCACAAGGATTTTTTATTAATATATGATGAAATTACTAATGTGACCTTAGAAAAATGAACTTTAAGAAAATACTAGAGGCATGAATGGAGGGCAATACTTTACCAACATGTCAAATTTCTTGCTATACAGATCTTACTAGCTTTATGGTTTATTGAACCTCTTCACTGCAGTCTTATCTTCTGAAGTTTTTGCTACCTCTCAAAGTTTAAAACTGCAGAGCCTGGAACTGTGATGAGCCCTCAATCAGCTCCCAGAGGCAGCTAAGCAAGTTCTGAGTCCTCATATTTCGTGAGATCTTACTTCAGAAAGACCACATTCATCCACAGGACTGATAAGGGATAATATATAGCAAACGAAAAGCAAGTGGCAGGAGATCCATCTGGACTAAACGAAGCATGGAAGTCCTCAGCAGAACAGGTAGCAGACTATATGTAGGCAATGTTATATGGGGAAAAACTTGCATGGGTACAGGAATATGTTAAACATCTAAATTTTCATCATCATATATGGGTAAATAAGATAAATTAATCTAGAGTAAATAAATGGGGCTAGCAGAGAGCTAAACTGTGAAGGTTAATAAATCTATCGAGAGATACAGTGATTTCCCATCATTCTTCCTAATTAGTTTTCTCTTTTTAATATCAAGGTGCTCAGTTGCTGTCCGGAACTAAAAGTAAGTACACAAAGCGTGATTGGAGAGACCACAGGCTCTTCTTCCCTGACAAATAGGCTGCATGTGTGCTAATGCTCATCCACACAAATTTGATATTATGAGATAATGCATCCTGTTAAAACATAAGGTTTCATTAAAAAGTTAAGTTTTACCTGTTAAAAGAAAAATGAAAGACAAAATTGCTAGAATTCAAAAATCCACACTTCCTATACCAGAGCATTATCTATGGAACAAAACAAATTCTCTTTGTGATATGTATCATTAAATAGTGCTGAATTTGTCCTGGGAGCTTTATTCTCTAGTACTACCTCAAGCTCCTTTTCTGCATTTGAATTTAGTCTTTTAGTTACTGTAATACATTTAGACAGCTCAGTAGAAATAGCCATCACAGACACACAATCATGTTCATTGCTCTGATCCTTTGAGATTGGCGCAGTTAACATTTTTCAAATCTCATTTATGAAGAGCTTTATGTGATCATAATGTTACTGTATGTTAAATCCAGCTAAGACTGACATACTTTAATGCTTCATAAATTCTCCAATTTGCCAGACAACCACACATAGGAAGCATATCTGACAAGGTGATCTGAACATCATTGCTCAGGGTGATTTATGTTGAAGGTTTGTAATTAAATTCCTTTCTTTTAGTGTGCTCCATGACCATCATGGAACATAGCAACATGCCATGGGCCCTCAAGCTTCAGAGCGATACTAATTTTATCTTTCTACTGATGTAGTAACAGGCAACACACAGCAGGTGCTGATAGTCCAAAGAAGAAAAGTAAATACTGAAGTCTGCTTTACACTGTGGCTCAGAACTCATACATCCAATCTTGTTATGTTAACTTTTGGGGGCCTGGAACTCTTGGGAAGGTATCAAAAGAACAGAAAAGTGAAAAGGGGATGTGCCACGAGAAAGAACTTTATATTCAAAGTACATATCATCTGCTTGTTGCCATCAGTGATTAAGGATTCATTCCCCCAGGATGCCTGTCTCTGACCTGGTGCATGGTGCTGTCCTAATTTTCTGTCTCTGTGAGCAGGCTCAGCTCACATGTTTCCTGTTCTTAACAATAATAGAAGTTTCGCTTCACTGAAAAAATGAAACAGGTGGCAAACAAAGGAAGATTCATGTCTAAAGGAGAGAGATGTAGATGCGGGAATAATAAAATCAAAAATTCCACTGCCAAAAGAGCCTCCATCATGAATTTAGTTTAAGACAAAGACCATTTATTTAATATAAATTTTTAAAAATTAAAATATTATTCAGCAGACTGCTTTAAAAGTCAACAAGAACTGTGCTTGTATATGAAAACAATTGTAACTATACTGATACAAATTTATCAATATTTTGGAAGAAATGTAAGAATTCATGTAGAATTTATAAAGGTTTGACAGAGGCATTAAGAAATGCTCATTAAGTGTCATAGGTAATTACAGGTTTAAGTAAGTTTACAGATGCTTATTACAATCATAGACCTCCTAATGTCTGATATTTTCATATCAGACATGCAATATGCTACCACATTCACAAATCTTTTATAACACCTCTTCAAGTTGCAATTTAAATATGAAGCATATCCACTATATGTTGTCTGCTCTTTAAACCCAAGGAAACAGATTGAAATTTTATAGAAATTATATTTGGTGTTTAGGCCAGTTTCCTTGATGTTTTATACCAATGCATTTTGTTTCAAAACATTTATTTTAACAGAGGTGAGTTTGGGACTAGAGGCTTCTCATCTAAAAACCTGATCTTTCAGCAGTAAAATGGCAGACAGTCTTTGTTACAACTGCTAGCTGAGGCACTTGTAAGAAACTCATATAAAGGGGTGTTTCAAAATCACGGTTTGCATTTTTTTTTTTTTGCTAAAACAGACCTTTGGTGACAGCAGTTTTCCATCTTGTTGACAAACTTTGCTTACTTTGATAGAAAGTTGCTTCTTGTTGTAACTCAGCTGAAATTTGAAGTACTCTATAAAGACACTATGCTGTACTCAACAATCTCTACCAAAATTTTTCTGTTGATACAGTGGGGCTTGGGAAAAAAAGGAAAAGTTCCTGTTGTTAGATTTCAAAACAAATGCTAAAAGTAGAGATTCCAGAAAGAAAACTCCTAGGGATATTAGAAATGAGATTTAATCAGATTTCTTCACCTTGCCCAATCCCCAAAACAGTGAAGCTGTGCAATCCACCTATATGATATCAACATTTGATAGGAGTTCGAAACCTCATGTTGTTAAGTAATAGCTTCGTAAAGATATGAGCAGTTTATTGATATGAGAGCCTTTGTGTGACAGAACACTAAGTCCCAGATTAGGCTTCTTTTTTCTACCCTAATACAGTGTTGAGAATGAAATATGAGCAGTTCATGAGGTCAAACCATGATTAAAAATACAGTAAGAGAATCCAATAGTCACAATGCACAGTTCCAGTGGGTACAGAAGCTACAAGTAAATACTTAAGTGGCAGATTTTCAAAAACTCCTCACATGTCCAGAGTCTAAGTTTATTTTGAAACTTTGCTGATCTGCATGAATGAAAATCCCCACTGTATTTTTATTAAATTAAATAGGTGAGCAAATAAAGCCAGTATCATTTCATGTGATCTTGCTTGTCCATAGGATTATTTTATTTTTCCTGGGAAGTTTCTAAGATTTTCTTAGCAGTTGACAGTCTTTAGCATAAGAAATGAAACAAGATGCTAGATAAAATACATTGAAAAAAAGATAAATACATAAGTGGAATGAACAGCTATGACCTGAGAAACACTGAGAATGGAACCACTTTTAGCAATCTTCAACACGAGCTGTATTTTAGAGATGACAGAAGTGTTAGGGTATCGCACTTTCATATGCGAAGTAGGAACAGAATTGCTCAGAAGTGTCAGTTCATATTTGTACCTGTATCTATTTTTGCATATGTTGGTACAACTGCAGGTACAGTTAATAACAAATCTGAAAGACGTAGAAGTTTGGGTTTTTTTCTCTATCCCTAAGAACAAGATATGAAAAATTCATGCTCTTGTCAAAACTCTGCCCAACTGTGGACCAAACAACATTTGTTGGGAAGCATATACCACTCACAAATGCTACAAAAAGCATGGCAAAATATTCCCAGCCATGAGTATATCACTTTCAGGATGTAATTCTGTAGGGGTTTTAAGAATGGCAGAAGCAAAATTGTTGGGTTTTTTTTGGTTTTTGTTTTTTTTTTTTTTCAGCTCAGAACATGTAAAACCAATGCAATCCACATGCCCCCCAAACAATAACCCACCACACACAGAACCCAAGTGCCTATTTTTCCACAATAAAACCAGATTATTACTAATGTGTTTTTAAAATTAGATTTCTGTTATGGAAATAAAACAAATAAACACCAAAACTCTCACGGAGCATCATGGCCAGATAAATTTAGTCCTCACTTAGGCAAAAGGGGAATTACAAAATGAGTTCTGCTCCTTACCTCCCTTGCATTTAGACTCCTTTATCTCTGCTTGAAAGTGGTTGTTATTCCACCTTCACACTGATATTGACATATTTCAATATAAGCTTTTTCTTTTTGTTTCTTGTTTACGTCTGAGACTCCATTTCTGACTATCAGACACTTTGCAGGCCTACCATAATTCACATTCGAGGGTTAAGAAAAAGAAAGAATAAAGAAAGATGATTCCTCTCCCCTTCAAAAAATATTAGCTCAGCTGAATCTTCTAAGTATTAATGAAAGCATAGCAACAGCAAAACCTCAATTATGAGCAAGGTTGCTGGATACCCCAAGCATTTCTAATGTCATGCAGCCTGGTCATACTCTGTCCCCAAATCCTCTTTATTCTGCAAGCCAAGGAGTTAGTATGCCTGAGAAAAATATCCATATAAATACTGAGAGTCTCCCATCTTCCATAGAGTTTGATGGGATACTAATCCAAAGATCTGACTGCTATCATTTAGTTCCCCAGATGGAGAGCAATTCAATCAACATAAACCAATTCTATAACTGTACTCTGATGCTGAAGTTTGTAAATTACATTTCAGAGGATTTTTCGACAAGCATAAAGCATTAACAGTTAAAAAGTCAAAGCTTAGTGAACACATATATGCCATATGTCACAGATCCATTTTTAGGGAACTTTGGAAACAGTTTCCTGTATTCCATTCTGATCTTCAAAAGCAGAAGATTAAACATCAGTAATTCTTGCCAAGTTAGAACTTCTCATGGAAAGCATGAGTGTGAATGATCTTTATAAGTACTAGCCCAAGATTAAAAATCAGGCATGGAATCTGATACTCCCGTGGGACATGGTTGAACTCCAAAGTGACTTTTTAGTCAGAGGAAGAGTGAACTGATGGATTGTAAAAAATGTGTGGCCCATGTTTATTGGTGATGCACTCTGGTGCTCATCACCATGCAAAGCAGTGAGCCTCATATTTATAAAAACAATTGCTTATAAAATGAAAGACCAATCTCTTGGCTCTGAAACACCCTCTTTGACAAAACAAAGAAATAAAGAAACCCGGTCTCTATTCCTTTCACTGAACTAAAGCAAAAAACCTTCTTAAGACTGACAGTGTTGATAGGACTTAGCAGTAAGCTCTGGTGTTACCTGCACACACATAAAATCAGGCATCACCAGCCACACTGTCCCACAGAAATCTGTTTTGTTATGGAAGAATCTGTGCTTTCAGACACCTTTGTTTGTAATCCCTGCTGATGACAACATAATTTATGGGCTCATATAGAGAAAAGAACCACCATTCTCCCTGTCTGTGCCTTGGCAAATGCATACTGGCTGCACGCACAGCAAAATATCAATACTGTTTTTTTAAGGGCTTTTAAGTATTTCACGAACACTGAAAACAGAAGAAAAACATTATTTGCAAGGAAGGGAATTAAAACAGTCAACAAGCACCAAATTAATTCTTTACTTGGAGACTTTAATTTAATGCTGACTACATTTACATGTAAATTCACCATGATGTAAGAACACAGCTTCTTGGCCTCAGGGTTGAAAAGTACCCTCCAGAGAATTAATCTTTATTAAATGTAAGGGGAAAAAAAAGAACACAAAGTAACAGAAATGCTATAGAGCACGCTTCTCCAGCCGAAAGCTGGTAAAAGAAGGATCAAAAGCGTGCATTAATTCTGCATTACCAGGAGAAAAAACCTTTCCCTCTGTGTCTATACTTCTACAGAATACACATACATCTGGGATGCAAGAAAGTTCTGCTCTGCAGAAACAATCCAAAGAACTGGGAATCTGTACAGGCATTGCCTGTCTCTAGCTCACCCCATCACTCTGCTGCTTGAAGAATCCTGTTCCCAGAAATTACATGACATCTTGAGGAAGCATGCAGAGCCCATCTCCCTCTTAAATACTGTAATCTGCATTATAATCAGGTTCAGCCGCTAAACTCTTCTGCAGTGCTGGAGGAGGATTTCTTTAGCCTTCCATTACTGCTATCAACAGCAGAGATCTCAAGAGGTCTGTGACTCACTCATCTTCTGGATCTCTCAGGTATATGACTCACTGTTATGATCACCTTAGAATAGTACAAAATAAATCCCCTTTCAATGGATCGGAAAACAAATTTTAGCTTCAGAAATTGGAACTAGTAAATGGGATTAATAGAAAAACACATAGAAATGTCTTCTGTGACCTCCACAGGCTTTAGTTTCCTTCTGAGTTCAAAGTTCTACTCTTAACTAATAAAAGGTTAATGGATGATTATAGCAACCTTTCAATTTGCAGTTATTCCAGACTACTTGAAATCAACAGAAGAATGTAAATTAAATGTATGTAAAAAGCAAATCTTTCAAAAACAGATCATAAATCCTCATTTGCATGACACAAATTTACAGGAGATCAGATCCCACAGGAAAAAGCAATCTTATAAATACACCTGGTTACAAGTTATTAAAAAGCCAAAAGAAGCCACTAGAAGTTTTGAATCTTATCAACATGAAGAAAAGGGGGTTTGTTTTCCCTATAGTTTTTTGCTACATTGCACTTGCGCAATTCTTATTTACAGCCTTCAGGTTTCTGAACTTTAGAAGACTGAAAGAAGCCCTGATTGAAACATTTAGCCTCAAAAACTGTATTTTTTTTATTTGGGCTTGTATCATTCAGCTCTGGGTTTGCCAGTATAAGAAAGATAATGGACTTGCTTCAGTGGGTCCAGAGGAGGGCCATGAGGATGACTGGGGACTGGAGAACCTCTGCTCTGAAAACAGGCTGGGAAAATATACTCTGCCTCACAATGAGACCTTAAAACCAGCTGTGCACTGATAGTTCAATTTAAGAGCTATAAGACAGAATTGCATGCTAACTTTCCATGTGGGCAACCTGCCAAACATTGGCAGATAAAACTGAAATATCAATCATATCAACAGAGCAAATTATACGAGTTTTAAGATCACAATCTGTATTTGCCTAAGTTCCTTAAAACCCTATTTCTTATGCCATAGTAAGGTAGAGGGGCAGAGCGATAGCAGGCGTGAGCAATCTGGTTATCTGTGCAAATTTTCAAATGTATGTTTGGAGCAGTAATATGACATACAAAAAGCCTCGTTTATTTTTCCCACTGCACCTTCATTGGGGTGTTTTTCTAGTCTCTTTTACAAAAGCTATTTAAAATTCCTGGATTGTGTTGACTCCTCATGATGCTTGACAATCTCAGGTAAACTTAGCAAAGACATGCAAACAAATAAAGTTGGCTAGATAACCCAACAAAGCAAAAAACCACATTTCTTAAAAAAAATCTGTTGCAGTGAAATTTTTTTAAAGATTTTATGTTCTGTTAAAAAAGAAGTGAATAATAAGGGTATACAGTGTACCTTGCATACTATCCATACATTTACATATTAATTAAAAAGCCTTTCTTGAAGGATACTGAAGCATTTGAAGATCCATAGAGAGACTTAATCTGAGACAGACATTTTTCAGTAGATAATCAATCAATTAGAACAATCAAATATTCCAACGTTTTCAAAGGACAGTCAAAATATGCCAAGTTTCTTCATACTAAAATTTCCATTCCAGTTCTCTTGGATGTTATAGACACACTTCTGCTGTTTCGCAAATGGATAACATAATTTTGATCTGCACATGCAGCAGTAAAGGTTTTTTCAAATATGACTGCATCTGTATAACACCGAGATCTCCCTTTTTGGAGCAGGTCCTTTTAAGATTTTTAAGACTTCAGAGAAAAATGAAATGAGAATTATTTTTATGTCTCTGTGGCCTAGATTGTAATGCTTGAGTGTTTTTGAGTTTCTTTCACAAAGAAAAAATATTTTGTGAGAAGGAAATTACAGAACAGGAAATTGCTAGCAAGGTTTTTGTATTTTTTTCTCTCTTTTGATAACAATAATCTTCAGTTATTTTTAATAGAGTAATATGTTTAGTGAAAACAGTTGGCAATTAATATACAGATGTAGTGAGGATTAATCTTCAGCCTACTGTATACTTTATGAAAGACACAGCAAAGGAATGAAAATTATTTTTCAAAGCAAAACTGCATATTTCTGACTCAACAGGTATTGATTTTTTATATGAATTGCTAATGACACACTCAAGAGTATAAAATTCACTGGATGGAATTAGAATAAAAGAAGTCTATTTTTTATCTTTGAAAAATGTAAACTTATATTTACTTTCTCCGTGTTATGAATAAAAAAACATATGTGGGTAATCATTATTTCTACATGAGGCATTACATAAATTCCAGACCGAGATTATGAACCTACCAAACCACAGGTGGTTAAATGTCATGCACCTGTATTCTTGCTTCCACAAACCCACGTGTTGGTGGCAAAATTGTCTTTTCTTTTTTTTTTTCCTTTGTAAATGTTGAAGAGAGTTCTAGATTAACATACAAAAGCAGAAGGAATTAAAGCAAAACAGAATTGCAATTGTTCCTCTTTATTGAAAATATTCTACTAACTTTTATTTATAAATGTAGACTATGTGTTTTATTTCGGGGTCTGTCTTCTGTTTCAGTTTCGGATTACAACATTGTAACCTTTAGTACGGGAGCAACTGAAATAGTCCACCCAAGAGTAAAAGGAATCTCCCACAGTATTAAGTCCAGATCCCCACTGTCACAGACAACTATTTCATGCATTGTAATCTCTGGCTACCTCCGATCATGTAATTATAAATTTGAAATCAACATATATATATATCCATCCATCTTAGTTGACTTCCAGCATTGAATCCATTTCCTAAGCATTCTTCTCCTATGCCCTCCTTTCCATTACAGCTTTTCCTGTTTTAGAAAGATCCTAGGATCTGCTGTTTTTTCTCTCAGTCGAGACAAATACTCTTGGATTCTCTAAATAGTCTCCCTTTATTAATTTTTTTTTCCTTCTCCAGACTCTCTTATCGCCAGTTCCTGCTAAAAGGCTGACACCAAGCAAGGAAATAGAATGTTTTACATGATGTCACCAGCTAGAAAAGGGGTTTTAACTATCCCTGAAATACCAAAGATTCCACTTCAGCCTTAGAATTCAGCTTTCTTTCAAGTTTTTAATTTGTATACAGCTGGTGGGCTCTATTTCCAATACTAAAAAGATAAATTTAAATCTACATTACCTACCTCTACATGTATTAATTTTCAACTCACTGCTGGCTTGTTATGTGTATTATATTCCTTTTCATATGATTTTTCACATAAAAACATCACTATGAAACCTGAGGAACTAGAAGGTTCCACCACCCACTGCCATCTAGGTATACATCGGAAGTATAGTAGGAGAGCAATTTAAGAAAGTGTTCTGTATTGAGATACTGCTTTTATGCAGCTTAATATCTGATCACACCCACACACCTCATCCAAAATAATCCATCATGATTCTGTTGCAATTTCAGATGAATGACAAAATTTCTAAGGTATGAGCCACAGAGCACTAACAATGACATCGACTCATTCTTGTGCATTGAGAACTGTGCTTAACACAGATTTGCAGAAACAAAAGAAAGATTATCTGAGAACACAACCAAAAAACCTCCCAATTCTGATAACTTTATTAGGGAAAATATAGTATACCAAAGTAGTCTATCAGTTAAAATGACACAAAGAAAACGATAAGAAAAATGACATTTAAAGCTAAACTTTCCTAGGTAACAAAAGACGTATACAAATATTTTATTTTCTACTTAGGTTTCTGAGACATTCTTATAGTTACTATTACATGCACAATGTTAACCCAAGAAACTGAAGCTCAAACAAAAGGACATGTTGAAATTATTATTCTTATATAATTGCAAAATGCTTCACCTTTCAGACCACCATGACCTATATGTCCCTTTCTTAAAGTTTTTTTTCTCTGTGCTAGGATTACTTTTCCTAGGCTTTCAGAAGTGTGTGGGGAGTGACTTACTCTGTCTCCTGGGTGCTCTAGTGTTTGCCTACTTCTGTTTGACCTTTTACATTCATTACTGAAAAGGTATGATTCAGGAGATGCCATTCTTCCCCCAGAGTAACTACTAAAACTGTACTTCAGGAAAATATAAAGGAATGGTTTTAAGAAATAGCGAACGGGTTTAAATCCCTCGCCATCATTACAAAATCCTACTACAATTTGCACAAGACTATAGGCCTCTGTAAATTCTCTTTGAGCTCTTGAAAGTTCTCTTGCATCCTCTGAATGCAATGCATTCTGCATTGCTATATAAAAACTTCCTGTATTGGACTTCATCTTTTGCATCTATTCAGTTTCAACTGAAATAAGTGTTCAATATGCTGAATCAAGGACAAACACCATGATCAAGGCATTTTAGAATTGTTCGCAACTTACTGTTCAATATTAATAGACAGCTGCTAAATAATTTTAAATTCAGTCTCTGCCAGGAACAATTCTTGTGTTAAATTTTAAATGAACAATATAAAACACACTGAGCTGACTAGCAGTGTCAAAGAGAAGTTTTAGATTTATTGGTATGTCTCCTTTTGCAGTTCATATTATAGTGGCTATTCAGGGAAGTTAGAACACCTTTTTAGCTTTCAAAACATCCCTCAGACTTGATTGTACCTCTGTGCTGTTAGGGGTGTAAGAAAATGAAAAGACCAATTTTGTACCCTCTGAGGTTAGGCTAACTGCACAGGACATAGAGAAGTGCTGGACATCACACAAGAAAGTGTCGGACATATTAGGTAATGAAATGAGAAGCTGACAAAAGCCACAGATAGTGCCATGAGGCATGGCAGAATTTCATCAGCGCTTAGGCAGAGTAAAGTGAGAAATGGTCAGGCTTCACAGCCCACCTATGAGAAGCACCGGGTGCCTTTGGGCAGTGAAGTCTTGCAAGGCCAGCAGAATCTTGGTAACTCCTTCAGTAATACTACAAAAGCAAAAATCATCTAGGTAACAAATATGGGAAATATCAAATATGGGAGTTGATGTAGCAAAACAAGGAAAAATGGGGAGAAAGTAGTTACTGAAACATTTTTTGCCTGACAGGAGAGCAGAGCAGACAATGGCTAGTACAAGGGTGGCAAAAAGAGTCAGGAAAAGGAGTAATTAGAAACGCAAACCATGTGATTAGTACTGTTTAGGGGTACTTTCTGGAGAGCTCTGTGCAGTCTCAATCAGGACCATAAAGCTAAACATATCCTGACCATATTGCACAAGTCAAACCTGCTTCCCTGTCCAGCAGGGGAAGCAAGAAGTTGCCGACAAGGGTCCATCAGGAAGGCCCACAGACAAACAGATTGAACAGATTGGTATTGCTGGTGGCACCTGTGGCAGGCTTGAGGGCAACAGCATCTGAGCCACCACATCCTGAAATCTATGGATTCACAAGAAAATTTCAGGCATCAGAGTAGTTCTGAGGCTTTCAAGGACTGTATTTTAAGATTTGGCTATCAACAGGATCCCTGCACAGCATTCTTACATATAATACCATAGAGCAGCATTCTTGTCTCAGGATGTGATGTTTCATGAGACTTACTGAAGTATTTCCTCATTTGAATCTGTTGTACATTTCCCAGCTCCAGGAAGTGTAAGCATTAGATACTTATCTTTTAAGGATATCCTTAATGAGCCCAACTATTTGCCAGGAAATGGAAATACAGCAAGCTTTTGAAGTACAGGGAAATCTTTGTCCATACTAAAAAATCCAGACCACCTCATTTTTATAACATTTTCCAGTAAGACAAAGGCAGAACTGACCATTCCTTTCTGAGTTAGTAGGAAGTCAAATGTAATAGCCTTAACCAGTCCAGACACATACAGTGGACTGACATTTTTTTCTTCCTTACTGTTTCTTAATGTGCCTTAAAAGCACAGACCATCTCCAAAATCTGTGAAAGTCACTGAGAGAAAAAGATTCATCACGATCCATGTCTAGGTGCTATTCCTACCAACCATTCTTACATGAGACATTTAATATCTGTGGTGAGAGAGTGCAGGGGGTCTCCTCAGGACAGCTTTTGTCCCTGGTCTGTAACAAATTCTCAGTGTTTTGTGACACCACTGAAGAAACAGAGAGAGCGTGTAGCAGAGGAACAAAATACAGAGTTTAGGAGAGAGAAGTAAAGAGAGATTGGTGCATCTACCCATGAACACAAGTGGACAGGTATTTTAACTACATTTCATTTATGTTTACGTTCCAACTGAATTGCACTGACTAGTGCCTTGTAATGAGACACAGTGCATTTCAAAATACAGTCTCTGTACTTTGAGTGCAAGACAAATGTCAACCATGGAAGTCAAATACATACATCCCCATAGTGCAGCAGAAGAAAACTCCAAACCCACCCCCCAAAAAAACCCCAGTAAAATAAATAAATACTTTTTTTTTTTTAAATGGTGTAAACCCAGGCTAATTGCAAAGCAAAGAACAGGCAACAGCCTGTTAAATGGAACTATAATGGCCTTCTTCAGTCTTCGGCTAGGATATTAATTGCCTGTGAGACCATCATGGGATAAAAAACAATAGCAGAAGCAGGCAGTATGACATTAACATTACTTATCACATAGATAAATTTCTAGTAAAAGAGAGAGGAGCAAATGGAATTAATTGCTAATTTTTAAAATTAATTTATGCCCTTATGAAACATAAACACATTATGGACAAAACTGAGACCATGTAAATGAAAATTAGTTTTGGCATGGAGTAGTATAAAGGCAGGGTTAAGACTTGGGGATGACTGTTAATGAAACCATAATGCAAATCAGCATATAAATATATAAATATGTCACCTAACTAGACACACATTTAATTTACACAAATAGTTCTAAAATGAGTGTATAACTAATGTAATTCCAGAGGTCATTCATGCAAAGTCTATTATTCCTTCTTTGTCAACAGCTCAATAATGTCATTATTTAGAAGACTGATACTGTTTTAAATAGTGTTTTTTCCTGAAACTAGATTCCACTTTAACAAAGGTATCACATTAGTTTAAAAAATAGACAACTTCTCTTTCCCTATCTGCATACAAAATGCGCATAAAATCACATTAGCAACCAGATCATAGAAACAACATTAGAAGAGCATGTATATATTTTTGTTTTCTTTTATTTACAGCTAGGAAGGAGGCCTTGTGTCATGTAAACACCTATATTTCCACAGAATTAATGAATAGCAATTTGGAAAGCATTAGAATAAATACATTTAAAATACCATTTACTGCACATCTTGCATCTTTTTATGGTCCTGCACTCTTTCACCATTTAGCAGAAAAATATATAATGAAGAATTAAATATATAATTGATGATCATATCATTCCTTAAAGCTGTACCCTACAACCAGAGCATTCATTACTGTAATTAGGATATGTAGAAAGCTTAGACCACTTAAATGTCGAACTGCTTCCAAGCGAAGGTAGGGAATAGGAGAATTAAGGTGGTCAGAAGCTGGTTAGTGAAGCAACTGTAACTACAGTTCACACTGTTTTTGCCTTTCCTCAGAATATTAAAAATGAGAATGGCTATTTATCAGTACAGTGATAGCTGGGGATACACTGGGATACTGGAACGTGTCTCTTGCCATTCCCTAATCATGGGTCTGGGGAAACGCAAAAACTGTTTGCTGTGAGACTGAGGGTAGTAGCTTTACTTTTTACCTTCAGATGCAGCATATCCATATGCTGTACCTGAGGCTTCTCCTGCTTCTCCTCTGTGCAGGTATGCAAGTGCAACACCAATTTTATTTTCCTCAGAAACAGGAAAACTTCTGTACTTTTCCCACGTTATTCAGTTTCTCATACACTAGCATACTACCTGTGGAAGAAGAACAATTCTGAACAGTTTGTGTTTAAAGAGGTCAAATATTTATGGAGAGAATTTTCACTATAGTCTTTCTGCAGGAAGAGAGACTGCCCTTTCCCTTAAGATTTTGCCTGTTAAAATGTTGCCTGTTCTCAGTTTTGAAAGTTAGTGTGCCCTAAGGACTACAGCTGCTTGGTATTCTGCAGAAGGGCTACACCAGCACATTTGGAATGCTCATTGGGTGTTTCATTGAAAATACTATTTGCTTTCACTTTTAGGTATATGATAAGGACACAAGTACCTTATCAACTATTCCTTCAGTAAGATCAAAATATAAGGAACACTTATGACGATGTCCAACAGAAGATCAATTAAGCTTTTTTATTAAAAATTCCTTGATATAATAAGAGTCCATTTTCAATTGCTTAGACCATTACCAATTTATAATTATTTCCTCGAAAATGTTATGTGATAATTGTTTACTTCAATTTAGTACTTTTCTCTTAAAAAGGTTTCAAGGCAAACAATGAAGATTCTTAGAAGGAAGGAGAAACGAATACAAAACTTGTCTGCTACAACAGGGGAGAGAGGGATTGTAGTGATTCAGAAACTTCTGAATAAAATTCAAATTAGGTATGAAATTACTTTACTAATACCTATATACAATTTTTCCTTAAGTTTAAACATTTTCTCCTCCTTTTACCTGTAAACTATTCAGAAAAACAGAATTTGTGCATGACTGACAAGACCTGATCAATATTAATGCTAAGAGTTCAGAAAAATTGCTAGTATACCTGCCAAACCCAGAACTCACTATATACTATAATTAAAAAGAATGAAGCCATCCCCAGAAGGTAAATTGAAGATTACTTCAATTTATAAGAATGAAGACTTTTTTTTTTCTTCATTTTGGCTGCTGCAAGACAAGGAGTCCATCTCTCCTCTTCTGCCTACTTTCTTCCAGAAAAGCATATTCATGAAAAAAGGAATTGGATAAACACTTTGGAAAGAGAATGAAAAAAAGTAGCATAAGATTAAGCCATGACTAAATTGAACTTTTTGATGGTCAGAGCAAAAGTGTGAGTGTGGAAGGAGAAAAAGAACTGACTAAAAAGGACTACAAGTGAGAGCTAAGTACATCAGGGGAGGCCAAGAAGAAAGGAAAAGGGAGAAGGGAAAAGTCTCTTACCATCTGGCCAAGTTAAGGTTGATATTTTGGAAGGATTATCTTGATCAGTCCATACCAGGACTGAAGGTGAGGGAGATGGATTTAGGACAAATCAGAAAAGAATCTGTAGTGCCAGGAGAATGAAATCAGCTGAATAAAACCCAAAAGGTAATACCTTGAGGGAGAAATGTGTTGAGAAGAATGGATTGAGAATTGATAATAGCAACAGATGTAGGAAGGAACTGTAAAGTCATGGAGAGGAACAAGTGGCAGGTTGATAATGTGCACAGGAAGAGTCAAAAAAGGAACATAGACCTAGCTGGAGAAACAGAAGTCTAGGAAAGAACTTGGCCTGGTTAGGCAGGAAGCTACAGTCAGATGGGCAAAAATCAGAAATAAAGATCTGTTTAGCAAATAGGGTAGCAGACAACTAACTCAGGCAGCAACAGAAACAGAAGGAAAATAGCTGGACAAATCAAAGAAGGGAACTACTAAAATAATTGGCTAAAATAGCATATATTATCAGAACTCCAGAACAACCAATGACTTCTGATTTCTCTCTGAGCTTTGCCTGTACACAGAGTGAATATAAACCAGATTGGTTCCATTTTGGTCTGTGGGTTGGATGCAAAATTTCTAATTCTGCCTATTGACCCTTCCAAAGGGCTGTCACAGTGGTTCCATTTCATACTTTTTCCCATGTGTGTCCAGAATGATGTCATGGCACAACCTCACACTATGTAGCTGTTGCACATAGAATTTTCTACTTCATTTTTTACAGAAGTGGGAAGGCATATGTAGGAAAATGGTAAACAGGAAATGTCAGCTCTGGAAGTGAAAAAATGCTGCCTTAGAAAAATGGATACTGTTCTTCATACTTCTACCAGAGATTTTTATTTGATGATAACTAGTAACAGAAAGCAAACATATCCCAGTCCTTATTTTCTGAGTGACCTGATATGCCGGTGATTTAATATACGACAGTGCCAAGAGATGCAAATCACGACACAAAATGCCACATCACAACAAAGGCAGCTCACATTACTGGACATTTTTACCTTTTACTTGTGCGCTTCAGCATGGCATGTGCAGAAGCAGATGAAGGGAGTTGCAGATGTGAAAAGAAATGCAGAAATCTTCCTAAGGCAATCTCATAGGCACCATACGGATGGCCACATGTAAATGGGTAATTCTGTACTTACAGCAATCAATTAAGCTTTTGGCTACATTTCTGAGTGACAAAGAAAAAAAATTCAAAACATTGAGTAACCCCTTTTTAAGTATGCATAGACCATTTTGTGCACTAAATGGATTCTTGCAGGGTATATGGGAAGGGAGAACTGTTATTTAATTAGAGAGCTGCTTAGTGCATTTTCTAAATGGTGCCAAACTAAAGTTGCAAAAGCCTTAGATGCCTTACATTTCCTAATGTTTGACTTTGCAGTCATAGCAGGGTTTTAAATGCCTAATAAAAACACAAAGTGTGATCACAACTGGAAATACAACACTGGCAGTGCATTGTGCTGATAGCCTTATCGGACAGAGAATGCAACCTCAGTGGGTTTTTCCCAGACTGAGCTCTTCTGTCACTTCTCGAGAAAGCCATTTGAAATCTCTCATCTGTTCCAGACACACAAACAATTTCAACAGCTATAGGGTTAAAAAAGAACAAAGATTCCTCCAGACAGGTTTCAGTCAAACCACAGCAAATTCCTAACTCAAAAAAGAGGTTCCTTTAAAACAGAAGTAATAAAAATACATATAATGCACTCTTGTATTGACTTGACATCACTGCAAAGGAGAGAATATTAGTTGTTCTGCAAAATACAAGCTGCTCAGTAATACCCTAAGGACTATTATTTTGACCAATAAGTGTGTGATAGTTCAGAGCAGGAGCAGGTTTAACTGCTTTGGTGAATATCCTGAAATGAATAATACACAGCAGGAAGCCAAAGAACACACACACACGTAAAACAGACTATGGTCTAGAAAATATTTCTTTATATTGTGATATTGACACATAAGACAATAATGAACCTTCTATCTTGAAATGAGATTTATTTAAAAAAAGTTTTTGTTGTTTTATTGAATCTTATTCTTACTATGAATGGAACTCCTCCCAGTCAACTGACCTGAAAGACAATCATGAAGCATTTTTTTATTTCTGAAAGTGGGAATCAGTGATTTAGCTAAGGACAATTGTCTTTCTCAAAACATAGTCAGAGCACTAGAAACAAATTGGCCTTTTGCAATATTTAGTACGCAGTGGACTAAGCCTCTAAGATTCACTTCAATTTTTGTTTTATTTATATGGGCAAATATTTAATTACTGAGGTATGACTATTTTCTAATTCATTATAATGAACTTCTAAGCCATGAGTCAATGTCAAATTATTTCAATTTGTATCAATTAAGGCTATTATTGTAGTCTTTTTTATTGCCCCCCATTTTTTTTCTCTCCTGTGCTGTAAAATCCAAGCTCATCCATTGGGCTGAAACATCTACTTCAGAAACCACAGCTGAGAACCTGATCGTAGAAGAGTTTCAGAATAAAAGAATATTTTCATAGGTCTATTTTCTAAATCTTGAATAAAACAAAACTGCTAAAGAATGTTTTTGCAATGTAAAATCATGGACTGAATCTTCTTGCCACAATGTCACAACAATGACCATAGAAATGCAGAATGCTCTTTCTCTATCAAGCCACAGAATTGTTCAGTCTCATGGAGAGCTCTTTTCACACTGGAATCATAGGTCACTATTTATCTACAAACACACCTGGTTAACCTTCTAGGGTAGCCTTCTCTCCTCATCTTTGTATCTGCTACTCTGTTGTGAATGCACTTTCAGCCAGGTCCTTGACGCTACTCTTGAGGCTGTGCTCTAAATCAGATGAACAATGGCAGGTTAAAAACCCCCAGATTATTAGTCATGTCTGAGAGCCCACATAGAAGATGGTTCCACAAACAGCTCCATTCTTAAAATCATGAACATGACCTGGAACTGAATTGGAGGCATCTGCCTTTGCCATCATAAAAATTGCCAGATTTTTCCCTAAATAACATAAGAAAGCACAGAGATATTCACTTATTTAATGACTAAAATGCCAGTGGGAAATCAGGCAGCATGCAAGCCTGGACAATGCATGATGCCTACAGTCTAGTTTCTTCCATCCATGAGATTAAGTCTAGCAGAGACAGGCATAGGCTCAGTTGCACAAATATGTTTTTATGTGCCTAGAAAAAGTGGTAAAAATACACTAAAAAGGCAGGGAGGATCACACTGAGAGAGTCAGAGAACACTTTTAAGATGACAGTGATAAGAAGCCAAAGGAAAGTAAGCTTTTTGTTACAATTCTGATTGAAAGAAACTTGAAAACATAAGAAAAGAAACCATCTCTCTTGCCTGGTTCCCACTGGGGTTAGGGCAATAGGACTCTGGCCATTCAGAACAAACAAAAAGGACTGCCCTGGAGAAACACAAGACTGAATCAGTAAACTGCAGCAACCATCTGTGCTTTGAATGGAAACAGAATGTAAGCCTCTAAATTTCAGCAAAGCATCAGTACAATCACCTGGCTGAGGTTTTTTCACATTTTTAACACCAATATCAGCCATCTTTATGCAACAGGTGATAATATTAAAGTGACATGATTAGAAAAAATCTGTGGGTTCTGTAAGCAAAATTTTATCATTCATTTTTATTGCTCAGGTACATTTCATGAGTTGCTTCTAATCTAACAGCCCACTAAGAAAGTAAACTTCCTTTGGTTTTAATTTTATTTTATTAATTATCTTTTTTTTTTAATAAACCACTGAAAAATAAGATGCTGTAGTCCTTCACACAGCATTTAAAAGACCCAGTATAATATTTCAAATTCACGCATCACTAAGATAATGAGGTGACTTTGTTACTGCTGCTTTGATTTAGGTGAATCAAAACATTTAATTTCCCAAGTATGGAGTGCATCTTGCTTTTTCCTTCAAACACACATAATATAATCTTTAAATTATGCCAAAAGGAAATCAAAACAAGCAAAAATTTCATTAATGTTAAACCTTTATCACACACAAAGAAAAGTAAAGAAGACTTTGGTTTGCTCATGATAGGCATAATAAAATTGTTACTGAACTTACAAAACTTAATTTATAGATTCACATTAAGATGATAAAATTTCACATCTGCATAACATGGAATAAAATTAATGGTATCCAAATCAAAATATCTGTCTTCACACTAAACTCAGGGAATTTTTTTCTAGTCCTAAACAATAGTCTTTAAAGGCACAGCACAGAATGCAGAATGAAGATATTAGAGGGTATGGCTAGATTAGCAAAAGCTGATTCGTCTCATCAGTTACAACAACTTCACAACAATGCAGCAATGGGGGAAGCAAGGCAACCCTAAACTGATATGTAACAGAATCGTATTAGCATCTGTCCTTTCCAATAGATGGACATGGTTTAGATATCATGGAATGTCCTGAGCTGGAAGAGATGCATGAAGGATCATCGAGTCCAGCTCTTGGCCCAGCACAGGACACCCCAAGGCCGCACCATGTGCCCAAGGGCATTGTCCAAACGCTTCTTGAACTGTGTCAGGCTTGGTGCTGTGACCACATCCCCGGGCAGCCTGTTCCAGTGTCCAACCACCCTTTGGGGGAAGAACCTTTTCCTAATATCCAACCTAAACCTCCCCTGACACAACTCCAGACCAGTCCCTCAGGTCCTGTCATGAGTCACCACAGAGCAGAGATCAGTGCCTGCCCCTCCTCTTCCCCTCACAAGGAAGTTGCAGACTGCAATGAGGTCTCCCCTCAGTCTCCTCTTCTCCAGGCTGAACAGAACAAGTGACCTCAGCTGCTCCTCATCCAGCTTCCTCTCAAGGCCTTTTGCAATCCTTATTGCCTTTTGGATGCTCTCTAATTGCTTAATCTGTTTTTTATACTGAAGTGACCAAATATGCTCTTCTTTAAACCACTACTGGTATTTTCCTTCTAAAAATATAAGGAAAGCAGAACGTGGAGATTAATCTATGATAACACATGATGCAGAAAATGTGATGTCTCTCTCACATAATATGCTAACACTATAGCCTCTTTTCAAAGTTACTTCTATCGTTTGCTCCCAAGAGCAATTAAATCCCAGTTTCTGGGGTCAGTTCATCAAATCTCACCTCTGAGTCTCTTTTTTAAGTATAAACATTATGGTTAGTTATATTAGGGTTTAGGATCTTCTTCCCCTTTTTTAAAGCCTTCGCTTGTTGATCAAGAATTAGTTGGCCAAGCTTAGACCAAAGGGACTCTCAAAAGCTGTTACTTATTTTCAAAACTGCAGGGTAAGAACAGAACTGCTGGCATACTGGTATAAACACCAGTACAAAGATAACAGTGGGATATGATTGCGTTTAGAGATATGCTTCTCTTCTGGCAGGGGAATTTCTTACTGCTTTTGACACTGCCTAATTTACTAATAAACATATGGTAACAACTGTAGATATTGTCCATCTTTCTAAAAAGTAGATACACAACAAAACCAGAGTTTCATCTACTAGAGTCAAGAAAAACAAAAGGACAGAAATAACTAAAAGCAGACAGACCTATTGAACTGGTTTTAGTCATGCAAGCTCGGGAAGACAATCCTCATTGCTGTAGCACAGGCTGCAAGAGACAACATTTTTTCCTACTGCAAAAGTTATCAGCAAAACACAGGAGGAATGCAGCACGCAAGGAAACATCTGTGCATACATGACATGCACAGGGAGCAATTTTTTCCTGTTCTGGCAGGGACATTGCAACACATCTGCTCTCATGGAAGTAGTACAATACTGAAGGATAGGAACGCAACACGAATAAATATATGAATACAGACTGTACCTGGCACACATGGAAGTATAGGCACCAGTGATTATTAAGAAGCTTCCTGCCCTTCAGCATTTGCTGTAGTGGAACAGCTGTGGTGATTAAAAGATGTAACAACAAAATCCATACGCTAAGTTAATAATTTTCATAAAATGATAAAACTAGAGAATTTGACACAATTTCAGGCTTGGAGCTTGAAGAATGGACTCATCTTGAATTTTTGCATTTTTTGCTTGTTTGTTTGTTTTTCCCAAATGAACCAGACGTTCTAAGTGAAATATGCACATATAAACAAGTAAAGGGAGGACTGTTCCTGCTTTAGAAAGCAGCCTTTTTCTGGTATTATCACAGCAAGTCCCTGGTACTAACCCTAAAGTTCCTATTCCTCATGAGCCTCCTGCAGGAGAGAACAGCAGATCATCCAAGCAATCTCTCATCTCATCTCTGTCACCAGCTGAGCTGGATTTCTCTTCGGGCAAACCTACTCTCTCCGTCCAATGTGATGGGATAGCTAATTAAACAGGACTATTTATTTAGCTGATGCAGTGAAGTTTCTACACATCCAGAGACATAATTTCCTCAAATCTACAATACAGTTCTGTTCAAAGTTCATTCAGACCTCATTCTTTTCTAACAGAACACATAGAAGTGTGGAGTTCAGAGTGGAAATTTATAGAAACTACATTTATTCTATCACTTTAATAAATAGCCTTTTTTCTTACTAATGTATCATTATTAGCATACTCAACATAAATGATACATTTTAGTCAAGGCCACAGTTCATTCAGATGATAAATATTATTTGATATTCCCAGAAATGTGATGAAATTGTTGGCTATTTGGCAGCAGATTTCTAATTTTGCCTTACATGTGTAATTGGACTTCAGCAGAAAAGAGGGGTTAAATATTATATAGACAATGTAACACTTTCTATGCTAAAAGAATAATATCTGTTTTTAAAAAGAAAAAAATTAATTCATAGGTGAAAAGCTGACTAAAAATTTTGTTCTAACTCTAAATAATGATACGAGACACAAATTATAATTTGTGTTTAGCCAAAAAATATAAACACCAAGGTTTACCACCACTGGATTTACATTTCCTTTTGCTTAAACTTTATTTTTTTAGAATATATAAATAATTTATCTTCTAAAAATGCATGTAAAAATATGTTAATGGATTACTTTTTAATGAGCTGTTGAGAACTAGTACACTTATATTTGAGATGTTTACTCTCAGGAATATGTTGTGTGAGATAGTAATCCCCAACATGTATTTTGTAGTTAAAAAGAAGTGAAGCAAGTCTGAGGTAAATAGAAAAAATTCCATTTTATTTTTCTAAACCTCTTAGGAGTTTGTGCAAGCCCATGCTTGTTCACACCAGTTCTTTTCAGACAGTACATATGAGAGTATATGCTGTATTGTGCCTGTAAGTGAAATCTAATTGAATGAATCAGTCTACTGTGAGAGCAGGAGTATTTTTCAGAAACATTGAAAACCAAATTCAAAGGTAATTACAAGAGTTTCTAAAGGAAACCATGTTGTGAAATACAAAAAGACACTTGAACATGAATTTAAAAAATATTAATTTGCCTAAGATAATGTAAGTACTGGAAAATTTAGAAGCGGTATGATCCACCTCTCCATGACAACACCGTTATCTCGCAGCTGGCTACACTGTACAGTGCTCTGTGCAATGGACCTGCTGCTCCCTAAGGAAAAGCTGCCTCTTACTTTTGTGATGATGATTTGACATTAAAAATTGTATAATATTAATAACATTAAACAGATGCCACTATTTATAGGAACATGATATATCTATTACTGGTTAATAACATTAAATGGACACCACTATTTATAGAAACATGATATATCCATTACAGGTATTTGCAAACCAGTAGAGGTTAACCTATACAGCTGTTCTTCAGCTACCTGTAGCATCTAAGAGAATTTCAGTTCCATCTTCACCCGTCACTACATTCCACATAATAAATGTATAACTCTATGTAGTAAAGCTTGGTGACAAGTTCACTGCTTTATTTCTTACCTAGAAAAAGAGAATTATTTATAGTGCTGAGTTATTAAAAAGAAAACCCGCTAAACTTTTAACTCATTGTTGAAGACTCAAAAAAATGAATATAAACTTGACAAACATCAATTTTAGTCTTTTCAATATCCTTGTTAGAAATAAAAAGGAAATGAAAAGGAGCGAAGAAGCAAAAACATACTGAAGGTTCCAGACAGAGAAGAACTGCTGAGCAGAAAATAAAAGTAGTAATGGTAAAAAACCCTAAACACATGGAGTAGATAAAAATATGGATTTTAATGACCCATATGCCCACAGAGGCAAAAAGATACAGTATGTGACAAAAGATCAATGGATGTTCATATTTTAAGACCTTGCTAACTGGACTGGGTAGAAGAGATAAAAGAATTTATGCAAGGGATGGAAAATCTGGCCCAAAAGATAGGGAATCCAGCCTGGCAAGAAAATTGAGGCTAGTGAAAAGGTCTGCAAGCAGCACATAGCAGTATATTGCTTGCTGAGCTGCAAATAGTATTTCTGGGGAAATGTGCTTAAATAATTTTTGTAGACTTTTTTGGGTTTGAGGTTGTTTTGTTGTTTTGATTTTTTTTTTCCCCACAAGTACAAATCCTCAGTGAATAAAAACTAAGACACTAATGCACTTCGAGCAAGTGGGCAAACTCGACAGAATTTAACTCTAAGTTTAACTCTGCCTTGTAAAAATAAATCTAAACAGTTATGCTGCAAGATGAGTTTGCCAAGAAGAGAAAGGATACTAAGAATCAGCTTTTTTTTTTTTTTTTATTATAGTTGTGAATTCAATTCTGCAGAAATAAACATTTTTTAATTCAGGACTAGATGGGACCCCCTCTAGCTGCTATAATTTGGACCTACCAGAGCATTACTGTTCTACTTTTTCTATTCTTCTGAGTTGTAGCCTGATGGGATCCATGGCCAGTTTATATCCCCTTACTACTATCCCAATAATTATCCTTACTCTTAAAATGTTCTTATACCTCCCCAATGGCTACACTACTGAAGTGCTTTCAGAAAATATTAATATACTTTTCCAAATTTATTTATGCTTGTGAAGCCGTCCATGTTGTTAAATTGGCATGTGTCTTTATATTCTTAGACCTCTCAGTTCCTATAATGCTGTTTTGGTTGGTTTTATTTTCCTTTATATATATATGAAAGGAAGAAGATGAAAAGAAAAATACTATAAATGGAAAAAATATGGAGAACTGAATGTTAGAATAAGGCGTGGTCCACAAATGGATTAAAAAATAATCTAAATAAGGAGTTAGAAACAAATAATGTTGTTAGGGAGATTCTTTGGGGGAAAGTGAGCAATCAAGAGTCATCAAAATTACATCATTAAGGATAAAACGGTAAAGAAGTTTATTTTTTCACGGCTTGGAAATTGAAAATTTTGTAAATTTACCCACTCCTGTTTATGTATTAAAATCATTGCACTATGTATTGGTCATAACAATGCTGAAAGTTGTGTCCCCAGTCTGAGCACTCCTTCTAAAGACAGACTACAAAAATATTCAAGAATATATGACAACTGCCACAGAGCACACACTGAACCAAGGATGTTCCAGCTATTCTAGCATCTGGATCTGCAGGAAGTATGACACAGAAAACTGTGGTGAAGAGAAAGGTTTAGCAGGAGGGTAAGTTTAAGGAATGTTATCTACAACTTCATGCATGTTTTTAGAACAGGTTTCTTATAATTGGATAAAACTAATTTTTCTTTTCAATCTTTGGACAACTCTGTCTGAGAATTGTAAGCTGTTTTCCTCCTCATAGCTTCATAAAAAAATACAGACAACTTGCTGTTCTAAAATACATTTGAGTCAAACACAGAAGAACACCTAGCAGATTTGGACCAGTGCATCCTTACTTTAGACACTGAAGGCATGGCTGCACTCCAGTCAAAGGTATTTTTGTCTGTCATACATTCATACATAAAAGGCATGAACCTGCTAGAGTACTGCTCATCAGTGTAACACATCACAAAGCTCAGTGTGGAATACAAAAATTGTCCCTTAACCTTGGTGAGGAATACAGTCAGACCATTTGCCTATATTTAATCCAGCATTCCTATATCACACCAGTATTCCCACAATATACTGACAGAAACACACAAGTAATAATGACTAATCTGAAGCTACTTTGGGTAAGGAAAGCTGCCACTATCAAGTAGCAATGAACTGAAATAAAACATTTCACCTCAGCCTATTTGTAAGAATACACAACTTCACTGTTATCTACAAAGAGATCCTCTGACTCTCCTTATTCCATCTTCCTCCACTGCTCTCCATGAATATTTTTTTCATGCTGTTCCCTGCTGCTGAAGAAAATAGGTTTTCTTTCAACTTTGCCTTCCAAAGAAGACTCCCTCCTGATATCTCAGGTCTGTAATATACAGCTCTTGCAGAATGCTGGAAAGGGCTGGCCACATTATCTGGCCTCTGCTACCCACAGCTAGTTGCCTGAATGATCCTTCTCTTCTGTTTTCTTGTGTTTTCTGAGGCACAAGCTTCTTCTCGCTTACTTTGCCTTTTGAACAATAAGGATCCAGCAGTAGAAAAGGTAGGTTTCTCTGGAAACTTAGAGGCAGAGACACGTAGTGTTTTTTCCTGCCAGCTCTCACAACAGACAGCAATCCATGCCACTAGTGCTTTTATTACACCTTAACGTTATCTTAGGTTTTACTGAAGGAGACAATTCCTGCAGAAAAGTGATTACAAGAGGATCTCAGCTACTACTAAAACAAAATGCACTGAAAAAAATCTTAGTACACATATGAGTTCTCAGAAACTGAAAGGATATGAAAAGTCTTAAAACTAGTTTAAACCTAAAAGGCCATTTCACAATGTAAAAGGACTAGGCTCATGATTTTTTAAAACTTGTCTTTTTGTGCTACTCTCATTAATATTGTTTCATAGGATGCTCAATTACAGGCACAGATTTTTATCATCAGAGAATGTATTCTCTTAATGTCTTTACATTCATGAAGTTTGCACAGAAACATTCTGTGACTTTTATTTCCTGTCAGCTTTATAAAATTTCCGAGAATCTAGATTATTTCTCTACCACACAGACAGCTGGAATATTGAGCCTGAAGGGTTACCAGCTTGTGAATAAACTCATCTGGTACCTTCACAACCTAACTAGGAGAGAGCTGAAGTTTTAAACACAATTTATTAGACTTTGGTTTGGCTCCTTTCATATTCCCCCACCTTCTACATGTGCTTTGCTTGAGTAATGACTTGGGTTTTCCTGATTTGTTGCCAAACTGACTCAGAAGAATGACACTATGTCAGGCTTCAAATGATGGATGAAATAGAAATGCAGAAAAAGATGCTAAACAGTAAATATTTTGTTAAAGTCCACTAAAATCCGAAAGGTTTTTCAAATGTTCACATCATAGAATAGGTTTTCAATTGATGGATTTCCCATCTGTCTGTGTATTTGTACATTGCAAGAGTTTGCATGTCAAAATAAGAAGTATTTGATTATGCTAGTGCTTTTTGATATATTAGGTAATTACAACACAATCCAATATAACAATGATCAGTTTGTGAAAAGCAAATTAATTATTCTCTTAGGATTATTTTTCAAATTGCAATATGTTTCTCATAATGATAAATAATAATGATGAACTTCTGTGTTTAATTTATTTATTTATACTAAATATTTGATTCTAACGGACAAAATTTAGTAAAATCCTAAAAATATTCTGTCTGCATGAGGAGATATATATGTTAAACTCATCAGATTTGGCTACATTATGCATGTGGTATATGACTTTTTCCATCATAGTTACTATTCCGAAAATAATTTTAAAGACTGATTATGGTGGCATGGGGCAAGAAATGCAACTTAGCATATTTTCAATGAGAAAACAACTTCTTAATGTTTGCTTTTACGACATTAAAATTTGATTAAGGTCATTCCTAATTTAAAAAAAAAAAATTATATCAAAACCAACAAACTCAGCACATCTTTTTAATGTCCTTCTGCAGCACAAAACATTTTACCAATGCTGAAATACATAAGGATGAGCTAAATACTTACCCAGAACCATGTCCCATTTCTAAGTAGGATGGTGTATCATGCATTATTCCCACACTAATTTTATTACTATAACGGAAATTGAAGTCATCCATTCACTGAGCCATAAAGAGTAAAACAGCCAGATCTCTGAGCTGTAATGTTTTTTCCCTTGCCTCAAGAGGAGAAAGGAGAAGAGATAAGTCTGAACATATTCATATGAACCTTCTGCAGAGCTACAACTCTTTCACACCTTGTGTTTCAGGTGCTTGAATGACAAAGAAAGGCATCAAGGGATCCTGCTTGCTTTGGCATTGGTTTTAAAGCAAGCGGGATGCACAAGCTAAGGACTGTGTCCATGTACATGCCTGGGTGCCCTCATGGAGACGTAACCCTTGGAGGGCTTAAACAGACTGGGAATAAGTGAAAAGTGCAGAGAGCTTTCTTTCAACACGAGAGCACTTATATCTATAGAAGCTGAGAGATTCATTTCAGTAACTTTTTATCTTGTATAATGGCCTCAATGGCCCTTGCAGGTTTGACAGTTTAGTGCCAATGACATCTTTTCCTGAAAGTCCTAAAATACTGCTCCGCCTCCCTTTCGGAGTGGGACAGGTAAGAGTCCTGACACATGAGAATGAGTGACAGGCGGCATTTCCTTGTAACCTGCCAGACAGTCTCTCAAGAGTGCAGGTGGTAGAACTCTGCTAGATTTCATCTACTAGTCATCTACCCTGGGCAGTGACAACCTTTTAAAATGTCCTATTTGAGGAATTCCTGGCACACACACACAAAAAAAGTATTATTTTAATGAATCTGTAACACACAAAATTAAAAGACACAATATTTTGAACTCCTGTTTAATCTGAAGTGAATAACAGCTTCTATTTTTGCTGCTTGGCCACAGGAATATTCATAAGACTCAAACAGTCAGAGCATGTACATCTTTTTCTACTGACTATCACTTATTTACATGCAGAAAAAATATTTATGCTATATTCCTTGTTGAGGTAGCAGTACTTCCAGTTCCAAATTAACTTCCATAATAAAAACAATCAGATTGTAAAAAGAATGGAACTGCAGATCTTAGTCAGATTTTATACCCCCAACCATCTCTTTGCAATTCAAAAACTTCAAATACTGTGAGATAAAGTTTTTAAGTTGACAGGCTAAATCTCAAAGGATCAAATGATAACAAGTAAGGTTCTGGAGAAGGGCTTTCTGATCCCTGTTGTCACTCCCCCTCACCTGCCTTTTACATTAAATGAATATGGAATGAACTGAAAATAGAACTTCGAGAGGCAGGCAGTGAGTTCTGACAGTGCTGACAAGCACCAGACAGGCATCATTGACATGGTGTGAGCTGCTGTGAATACTCAGAGGAAAGGACCTTGCACATTCTTGGACCTTTTGCTGCTGTGCTTAGATAATCTGAAGGGTAACTTTCAAATAGATGGGCTTTAAAAAAAGGTGTATTGCAGAGCCTTTCTCAGAAGCGGTCAGATTCAAATTCTCATTGGATTTAATTTGGCCTGAGATTTTGACTGATTTTGACTTCAGGACTGGAAGTGTCATCATCATAGTCTTTCTGGGCTCTTAATCACAATGTACAAATTTCTACTGTTTCCAGTGTGAACTGAGGATACATGGCAGCTATCAAAGATCTCAACAGCTCAAAATAACATAATACCAGTTTTCCGATGAGACTGTACTGGTTTTGAGTGCAGACAAGATGCTATTTTGGGCTTCTGTATGCTAAATGTATGAACCATTACACACAATGGTCAAAAAATTGATCTACTGCAATGTTTCATACCCAATTGCTAGTTCAGGGTGCCAGTGTAATCAGAAGTTTAAGTCAATAAATTTTCATGTTTGCTTATGATTATGGGTATTTAAATTCCTGGTTAAACTTACGAATGACAAAACCAGATCTGAGTTACAAGTTTTGATCCAAACTGAACTTCAGCTATTAAATGTGATGCTTTCTATCTATTCAGCTTTGTTGTAGTGATATCAATGATACCCAGAAAATTAGGAATACTATTTAAGAATCCAATTTCTTTTAAATTATGAATAATGCAATAGTACGTTCTTTAATTTTACACCTATTACAGTTTGCTCATCACTTTTATGACAATACATATCAATTTTTTTATAAATGAAAATGAATTCCACAAAAACTATTAATAGTATTAAGAAATAATTCTACTTTGCAACACTTGGGTGACATAACTGAACAGACAAATGTCTTTTCCACACATAATTAAAATGAAAGGAAAAGCTCCTCTTGTGCATATCAAATATGCTACAAGAAAGAGCTTTTAAAGGTGCTATTAATACAAAAGCAACATCTGTACTGAATGTTATTCTGTTTATCCTTTAAAAGAGATTTTCAAAACATTACTGAATTCTTTCAAGCTTTTTAAAATTGTCTTTCATTAGAAGTTGATGAGGATATATCCTTATGATTGGTTTTAAAAAATTTTGCAGAAGTTGAATTTACTTTAAGGAGCAAATTACAGAGCTGCATGTTTAACATAACTGTTGTTTGAAAAGAAAAGAAAGGGGGGAAAAAAGGACAAATCCACTACTATTGAGCCTTTAGTTAAAACTGTGTAATTCCTTCTCCCACTTGTACCTTTCTGTTCAATGTTGATGCTGAAAGTGTTCTGAGGACACAATCTGAGGACACCATATTTTAGACATCAGACTATTTCTATAAAAATATCACATACTTTAAAAGGTAAAAATAGCTAAGCTATTTGCTTCACTTTTTTGTACACAGCAAATGCCTGTAAATAAGGAAAGCTTATTTTCTCTGCATATTTGCCAACTGGAATTTAATGCCATATGTGAAGAAACTTCTAAGGAAGCTGTAATAACTGAGGAATAAGTAGTGCATCTGTGTTAAAAAACCGAAGCAGAATAAAAGCTTCCATAAAGGGGAAATAGAAACAGTAAAATCAGGAAGTAGTAAACTAATACATTTCTTTCTATGTTCTTGCGGAGCTACCAATATAACATATAAAACAAATATAATATTGTTAATTTTCATATATGTATTTAAAAAAGCATGTTTGCCAAAGATCTTTATCCAACACTGACTTAAATCCTCTCTCAACCTCTATCTGCCTCAGTGTATGGTTATATGATACATCTAAGAACTCCTTCGTTGGTACAACCCTTTTCTGCTCACTCTTACAAATAATGATGTAATTCCAGCAGCACAAAGTTAAACATGAAATTCCTGGGAAAAAATCCTGCTTTGGAAAAAAAACTTTTCCACAGACCTGCTGCATTCCCCTATTATATGACTATTCAATGGCTCACCACTTACAAAAATCCTGGTTACATTCGGTCTGATTCATGATTACAGGAATGGCAGAGAGACCTAATACTAAAAATGTCTGATGAAGTCTTCAGAGAATGCAATGGACACTCAGTCTTTTTACAAAAGAAAAAAAACCTGTTGTGTCCAGCTGCAGAGCATCTATTGCAGTGTCTGCTTTGGATGATGTAAGTGGTTTTTTCTTGTTGTAATGATCCTATTTCAGACAGTTACTGCTTCTGTATGGGTTTTTTGGTCATTATTTAAAAGCATCAAACCTTATTCTAATTATGAAATAGCCTTGTGGAAACCAATAACCTGTAACACTGATTACAGATTCCTGACATGAAGAAGAAATAACACTCAAAATGCTAATCCAGTGGTATACAGAACAGGCTGGACTATAATGCTTCTAGTAACATAATTATTTATTATTAGTAGCAAAATTAGTTAATCGTATTAACATAATGTTATTATAATTATTACTTGTAGTAAGAAATGGAACTCTAAAATTCAACACTTATGAAGTTAAGAAAAAGAGTTTCCCAAAGATAATGGCCTGCTGCAGGAAATATTATATTGAAAGAAAGATGAACCAAACATCACATTCATAACAGCCTTTTCCTGCAAACAATCAGAAAAGAACACTTCATACTGTACTGGTCAAAGCTAGAAAGAGAAAGAAAAAGGTAGAAGAGGTAAGTGCATTCTTTGTGCTCCAAGTTTGTTCAATAGAAGTGTAACTCAGGGTCATCCTGCCAAAGAAAAATGAAATGTTTTAGTAATTTCTTGGAGTTTTTTGGTTTGTTTGTTTGTTTTTACAGGGGGCTGCCAATAAAACATCATCTCTCCCTCTCTCTCTATATATATTTATAGGTTTCACAGGCACATGGGAAGGTAAAGAAGGCAGAGCTGTGTTGTGCCCAGTTCTGTGCCTTTGGAGGATGCTTTAGAAGATGAGGGTCGTCCCACTGGGATCAGATATTCTTGTATAGGATATGTCAAATCTTTATCACACAGCAAATTTGATGAAACATCACTTGTTGCCAACACTATAGAAACCAGCCCAACCTCCCAAAGATTCCTCTGCACCACATTATTCTTTCCCAGATTCAGTACAGTCAAGAATATCAGCCCTGAGTTGCAAATTCCAGAACCAAGAGACATGGCATGTGCTATCACTATTTTCACAGGTAATTATCTAAGTATCAGTGCCAGAATGTTAAGAATGTTATTTTCTCCTGCTAGAAATCTCTTGCTAGTGCTGTGGAAAAGTTGATTCCACTTGGCAGTTTGTTTTAATATGCAGAAAATGAGCTGTTAAAAAAGCTTACAAAAGGTTAATCAATGAAACCCTTATACTTGAGGGCATGCAATGTAATGCTCCACTATTTCTGCAAAAAGAAAGAAAAGTTATTTTTGTATTTTAAAATAACGAATCCCTCAAATCGTTGTACATTCATGCATTTCTTGGAAAAGGCATAGGGGAAGTCATGACTCTAAACATGTTTTTCTTTAGTAAGTAAATATCTCTGAAGGATATGTATAGAACTTTCAGTTTTTTCTCCTTAGTGAAACATTGTCTGGGTGGACACTGGTTAGTACTAAAATAAACTATGTATTTTATAGTGGCTGCCTCACAGTAAGAGAATTGAGATTTTTTTTTTCTCCCTATCAAATATATAAACTTAATGAGTAAGCTTTTTAAAGACAATATCATCTTCCATTCAGCTTACAGAAACCAAAGTACTTTGGTTGCTCTGTTTCACCTCAGTGCTCATGTGGTGCTGCTTCAGCAACATTTGGAAATGAAAACAAACAATGTGCAAAAATGCCTAAAGGGACTCACCATCTTTTACAAGAACAGAGTAAAGGCAGAGCTAGCAAAATACAACTAGAAAATGTTTTTCTCCTCAAGTCAATTTTTGCAGCAAAGAGTTACCACCTCCATCAAAAAAAATAGACAATACAGACTATGCCTGATGCCATTTCAAGAAAGTACGTTGATAGAAATTGCTTTTAGTTCTGTCAATGTCAGTAGAAAATGCCAAAGTGCCAAAACATCACAGTTGTGCATGACTGTGCTAACCAAAAAAAACCTGTAAGGGCCAAGCTGACTTAAAAGAGCTGCATTACTTGTGTAAAAAAATTGAATTAATCCTTTGGGCTAGATGCCACTGTGTGTCATTGATGCAAACTTGGAGGTCAGCAGAAGCACTATGAATTTACAATGACATGACTGAAAACAGAATCTTTCCTCCAGCACTTAAGTTTTATGCAGCATAAAATATGTATGAATGCTTGACAACTTTTCCTTTCATTATATACAAAAGTGACTCTCTCGTCTCTCTAAAATAACACTGTCAAACCAAGAGGGACTGCCAGAAACCTGTCACAGATAATAATCTATTTTCCAGGTTCCTGAATAGCAATGAAAAAGAAGATACTGAGTGTCAGTTCCCAACACATAAATTAAAGTTCTATGCCTCTAATTAGGTCATGTTTCCCCTCCAAATAGAATTGTGTTTAATATTACAAAGAATTTTAATTATTTTCTTGTAAGTAATAGGCTAGAGATGTTGTGGAACATCTACTAGAGGATGAGCGATAAATAAGATTAAAAATTAAAAATTGCAAAACTCAAATTACTTGCAATGACATTTGCTCTAGAAATACTGTTCCTGGTTTTACTCAAAGTGCAAATGCTTCAAAAGCTGACTTTAAAAGTAAAGAAAATTCTCCTTTCTTTCGCTTGCATTTGGAGAAGATGAGAAGGTGAAAAGAGCACTGGAAGTTTTAATTTAAATAGCTGATAGCTTCATACTACAGAGTTGTGCACACTGCTTGAAGATTCTGTACCCTTTTTTTGAAACACTGTTACATAGTACATGTTCAAGACCTCCCAATTGGTCTCCCAATCTGTCCCTAAACATTTTTCCAAGCGTAAAGAAACTGAATGTCCTATGTTCTAACTGGAGACTGAGTCTCCAATATTCTTTTCTTCCTGCCTCTCCTCTTGCTTTTTTAAACCATAACAATTGCTTTTTTGTACAATCAAGATTTTAAGACCACCGAAGATTTTTCTAAAACAACAAACTCTGAGTAAATGAGGTGATGGCAGACCGTTTTTCCAAATCTGAGAACTTTCCCTTTGTTTCTACATCTGTAAGCCACCACCTATTCTTCACCCTCTCTGCTGTAACTTCTTGCTTCTGAAACAAGGCAGGATGCGTCCCTACCATCTTTGTAACCAGGCCCAAGGAATGATCCATTTCTGTCCCCACTATACAGCATGTGGAGGTGTCTCTGGAGCAGTACCCTCACCCTGGGGCTTCACCTTGTTGATCCAGATGCCCACACTGTGTAAACCACGTGCAACACTGACAGCTCCTGCCTGTCATATCATTGGAATTACATGGCCATGGCTACAGCAGCCTTGTCACAACAGCTTGGCTCTTCCCCTGACCCTGCATGTCCTTCTTTGGGTCGCAGACACTTTGGAGCGCTATGATTCAAAAAATGGGCATCTCTTCATAAAGTGGTGAATAATAATAAGGTTACCTCATACCCTGTGATTTTTGCACTTTTTAAGCAATGACACCCAGAATATGTTGTGTGTACAGAAGGAGGAGGGGTGGGAGGGGTGGAAGGAAGGAGCATAAGAGTCTGTAAGAGGACAAACTCTTGCAGAGATGTGTAGGAGAACAAACCAGGCTAGCAGAGTAAGAGCTGTTCTGTCCCTACTGTCTATTGTAATGGACTCCAGAACAGTCTAACTACTGAACTATTCCTGGATTTCAGTGCTGATTGTGGACAAACTATTGATCCTGTTGAAAGATGATATCCTAGAAGTGATGCAGCTTGTGTCCAAAGGACAGTTATAGCAACAAGACCTTGAGGTGAAACAAGGAGCACCCTCGGTCTCCTGAATCCATTCAGATGGTTTCACTTTTTTACCAAGTAATGATCTGTCAACTTCCTGCACATCTTGGTTGGCAAATTAGCTGGGTAAACTCTCGGACTGGTAGATGGCTGTATCCACAATGGTACATATACATATATACAGTGACTGTAACTTATACTATCAATTAAAAACTGACTGCATTCTTTTCACCTTCTGCTACTCCACTTACAGCCATTTACTGAACATCATAATTGCCAAACTAAATAGGCATAGCAGTATCTGTTTAAGTTATTATAAATGATTAATCATATGCTGGGTGATCATGAGATGTGCTTAGTCAACTACTTCTCTCTCAAATAGAAGCAAAGTAAAAAACACACTTCAGATAGATTTCATGCTTTTCTCACTAGTTTGCAGTAAAAATTAAATCGGCTACAAGATTAACTAAAGAGCTAACACAGCACGAAATGCAATCACATTTCTCCAGTGATGCTAACACCTACAGAAAAGTTTACAGGAACCACTATATCCTGTCATTAACAGCAATCCATGTTTTTCCACAATTAGGAAGTTTATATGGTGCTGGAAGTTATTTGTGCCATTGGTGAAAGACCTGGCTGACACTATTGTGTGGTTGCCATCATGTTGCCATCTATGACAAAGCTTGGTCAGCATAGGTGTGGGAATCCTGGAAATGGACTTTCTCCAAGAACCACCTGTATGGAAGAAGAAGCAGAGATGGCAAACTAGCATATTGGGGAAAAAAATATAATATTTTGGATATGCAGTCTTTCTGATATTAGAAAACATTCCTTTCATTTTCCTTTATATTATATGAATACTTAGTGGTGTCCTGGGAATGCTGTTGTTGAGTTGTGCATAAACACAACAAATATAACTATAGCTCCACGCTCTATTGTATCCTTTTGTTTATTTCTTTATTATAATCTAAAAGGAAAGTAATAACGCAAAAAAACTCCCACATAGTCACTTAAATCAATACATGTAAGCCCTGGAAGACTTTAAAATGCAAACTTAAGTATATTTTACAATGTCCATTCCAACATCACCATCTCTCTGATCCAAGAGGTAATGCTGGTTTTAAATAAGCATCGTTGGCTTGATAAACCAATCTTTAGAGACAAGTCTCTTCATGCTCTTTTGCATTCAACAAAAATATGCAGAGAATCCACTGAAGTAAAAATCTGTGTTCTTAAGGTAACTGCAAAGTATTGGGCACCTCCGTAGCATTCAGAGCTAAGGGGCTTATCTTTCTTTCATCAAAGTCAAAACTAAAATTTTCACAGACTTGACTAGAACCAGACTAGCAATAGCTGATGCGGGTGTAGTAAGAAAAGGCAACACGGAAAGCAACAAAAATTGAGTTCACTTCCTGTCAAACTTACTGAATTAAAAAAGAATTAGAAGGGCAAGTTTCCACCTAGTTCTGTCCAGATCTACTCACATAAATTACACTCCTAGTAGCAAGTTAGGATTATCATTTAACCAGTGACTGTTTCAGGGTTTTTGTCCTGAAGGAAATTCAGTGCAACACAAGTGAGTGTTCAAATAGTAGTTGTAAAAAGCCTTATCTCATCTTTCATGCTAAAATAGTGATCAGCAAAGATCCCTTCCAACTCTGTTCAACAGCTCAGAGGAAATGAGACCAAAACAAGTAAACCTAACTTCAGCCTTCTGTATATATTTAGAAAGCCTATCAAGGACAACACCTTAGTTTATTGATTCTTGGGTTCCTCCATCCTTGCAAAGTGTCAGTGCAACCAATAAAGAGTTCCATTGTTCTCAGGGAAATATCTGGAAAAGGAACCATCTATGCTTTAGAATGCATAGCTTGTGCTTTTTAGGCAACTTTCCAGCAAAAATCGGTGACTGATGAAGCAGAATTCACAAAAACCTGAACTAAACTCACCAATTTTCTTAGACAAAGAAAGTCTGCAATCAAGAACTCTATTTCTTGATCTGATTGAGTCTACTGCACAGAGATAGTAAACCAGACTACAGGGAGAATGTGTAGTAAAAATAATTATAACTACTACAAGTATTTCTGTGTCTCAGTTCTGTGAAATTCAAACTCACAAATGCCCATTCATGTAGCTGCACTCATGGCTTAAGGTCAATAGCCAAAAATAAACATACAGAGAGAAACAGAGGGACAAGCGTGGCTATCTGTGAAGAATCTAAGTTTCTAATATTCAGACTTGCCTGATGCTAAGTCATCATTCTGTCTTTCACGGACAGAGTTTCTGTCTCTCATCTCGATCATGCTGACAAGTGCCTCAGGGGTATCTGCCCCCACTTACCACAGTCAGTGTATAACCTGCTAGCAGTAATATGAGAAAGACCTGGTGGGAAATATTATCTTCCCACCAGAAGGGCACTTGAGCTCTGTGTGTACACATTCCCTATTTAAGCCTTCATTTAACCACCAAAGCAAAAGCACTTCTTGATTCCCACATAAAGTGCCCCAGGGAATTGTCACTGGAAGAGCACACTTTAGGTCTGTCAGAGAGAGACATTTTATTACCTGAAGGATGCTATCTTAACCCAAGGTCTAAAATATAAATGAACTGCAGTTCAGATGACTTGAGATCTAGCAGAAAGACAGAAGGGTGGAAAGCTTCCCAGGGATTCAACAGGACGAAGGCTGATTTATTTAATACAGATAAATATGACAAAAAGATATTCCTATTCCAAGTTTTAATAAGTTTATGCTTGACAGGAGGAACTGAACTGAAGTCTTGAGCAGCAGCTAATACAAGATGTTAACTAATAGAGTTGGAAGAGGAAAAAAGAAGCTTCAAGCAGATGAATTCAAGTTAAAGGCAGGAGCTTTTGAACACTGAAAATTTCTCTGTTACGGTATTATGGGCTGAAGGAGACTGTCCTTTTTCAATGACTTATCATCTGTAGGGTAAAATCTAAGGGATCTTCATAGACCCTCTAGTATTTAAGTAGAGCAGAGAATGCTTAGATATGAAAGGTCAAAACTGCCTATGAAAAGACGAGTGAGAAAATAAACAGAGGATAAATCAAGATATTATTTTAGAATCTGCCATCATGAAAACCCAGCCTTTTCTCAAGAGGCAGAGATGTTCTATTCTATATTGAAGCAGGGATTTGAGGTTTGCTTTAAAAACACATTGTAAAGCCATTAGATGATTCCTCAGGAGTGTTGTTTTGAACATTACTATTGTTTCTTTGAGCAAAGCAATACTCTCTGTGTTTTTTAATGAGTTACCGATTTTTTCCCATGTTGAAAGCTTCAGAAAAGTTTGGTTTCGTTAGGAAGGAATTTGGGTTGAGTTGCCAGAGCAGGTAGATAAAACTAAGTGGAAGAAAAAGAGGCAGTTGGGACACAGGCTGTGGCTTAACCCTGCATTGAACTGCATTTGCATATGGTTTTGGAAAAAGTTTCATAAGAAGTTTTTATAGCCAAGAGAGATTTGGGAGCATGACATTTTCCAGTTGCTGATTTTTCTGTGCTCAAGAAATAAGACATTTGCTTGTTAAAGCTTATAAATAAATACAACTTTATCAACAACTTATTCTAATTGCCAGATTATAAGTATTGAGTAAGTTCTTAGTAGGTATTCAAACTAGTAAGTATTCAAACTAGTAGGTATTCAAACTTTTAAACTGCAGCAGAATATCAGAATCCTTTAATATGCAAAACTATACTGGAAATCTGCTTTCAAAAAGTTCTAAATGCAAGACCACATCTTTCTTCCATCTTGTCAGCCTAGCATCAATCCCTTGGGTAAATCCAACATTTTCTAGAAAGTTTGCCTTAATCTCATCATGACAAAACCAGAATTTAGTCCAAAACTATATGACGCAGTAAAGATAAATCACTTGACTGTTTTCTGAGATTCTCTCCTATTATTAATCCCTATGCTGGGACCTACACAATTGTGAAGATATTAATCAAAGTTTACTTTGCAGAGAAAAAGTCAATAGGATGTTTAACTCTTGATTTATACACGAGCTTTAAGTATTTCACCTGTGTAATTCTGCACAGTCAGTAGCTTATTTCTTCTAATTAAATCTTTATTTCAGCTCTCAGTGGGCCTGATTTACTAACAGCAAGTTTATTAATATAACTCTCATCAATCAAATGGTAGTAGCATCTTAATGAGACTAATGTAAGAAAAAGTAAAATCAAAGGCATTGACTTTGTACAACAGTTTTGCCAGTCTGTTCACAGCTAAGCAGTGCTTACTGGATGCTTAACAGAATGCTGGGCAGGGCAGGGATTTTTTTCCTGTTTAGAAACCTGTTTTGAAGGTACAATTGGCAAGATCATGAAAAAAGAAAATATTTGCTCAGGAAGAAAATCAGGCAGTAAGTCTAACTGCAAGGGCTGATCATCTTTGTCCTTTTCATATGTAATACAAACTGAAAGTTCATGTGCATATTAATGTAAAGTGTTCTGTTACACTCAGCATTTTGCTATGGGCAGCAGAGTGTACACCTTACTAACACAGTAAAACATTTATTACTGTTTTTTACCAGCTCTTTATTGCCTCTGCCATTTACCACTCAGAAGCCCAGGACAGGTCATGGACTAGTCATTTGGTCACTGTTAAACAAGTTACAGCCAGGTCAATTAAAACCTGAAATTCTGGTCAACACAAAAGTCAGTTGCTTTTTACTTGTAACACAAAAGTCATACATACTATATATTACAGTATATATAACCATCCCTGATTCTTTTCAGCCCAAATAAAATAAATATGAAGTGTTCATAATATGGGTAGATTTAATTATCAGATGTGCAGAGTTGAGGTTGTGGTTTGAAAGCGACTGAAGGCATGAAAGATGCAGCAAGGTAAACAGTATCTAATATAACTAAAGAAGAAAATAAAATGTATTTTGCCAAAACCAGAAGCGATCTTTAGAAAGTTTTCTAGAAATTACTGATGCTCATATCAACGACCTGCAGTTTTTTAAAAGTAGCAACAAAGGAATGAGAGAGGTATCTAAGGCACGACAGACAGTAGGAACATCTCATACAAAAGATAACTTTGAACTCCACACAATGAGTGAAGAAGCTTCAGGTATACAAGACCATTTTAATAATTATAAAAATATTATTTTTCTTTTACATATTCCAATAATAAACTAGTGGGTTGACTTATCCTGCCAAAAAGATGAAGAAGATTGATCAAGAGACTGAGAGAATTTAATGAAGAATTGAATATAGTGAAATCTCCAGCAGGTAGGACACGCAGTTAAATAAACAAAGAAACAATTAAGTGCCTTTTTGAAGATCAAAGGACAACATGAAATAAGATGTAAGAACTCTAGATGGGATCTGCTAACACAGTGAAAAAAGATCCCTGACAAAACTGAGCAGACAACAGGGAAGGATCTCTGGGATACAAAGAAAACTGCTAAGAAAAGATTGCCTGATGGCAGCTCTCCATCTCTCTGGTTTTAAATGTAAAGCAATGTCTGTTTCATGATTCCAATGAATCACCTACTATTATCCAAATGTTTTCCCACAGCATGCTATGTAACCTCTCATGATCACTGTATTTACACAGAAGTTAAACATTTTTCATTCCTGCTTTTTATTTGGTCACTTTAGAGTATTATATCCCTTCATTCACTGCACTTCTGTGTATTATTATTTCACTTTTACTTTTGCAAAGTGTCATCAAAATATATAAAATTGCATCTGCCTTTCTCTCCTTGAACAAAATGCTCCCATGATTTAGGTATGAAAGTTCTGTCAAGTAAACAAGAAAATCTTTTTCTCCTACTGTTTGATCTCTTCTAGTCATCAAGAAGCACTTCATAAAGTAGTAGTTAAGTAAGGAGGTTAGCAGTGCCCAGATATCAGTGAGAAAAGTGGGAATTCAACTGTATTTGAAAAATCAGGAGGCTAGACTGTCCTGTTTATCTGAAATCTGTGCCTGCTAAGTTGGAGCTCCCTGAGTCAGTACACGCAACTTGAAGATATTCAAGGGAAATTATGACAAATAAAACCAGACAAACCAGAACTCTGTTCCACATCAGTACCTTAATGGCAGAGATGTGAAGGAACAAGACTCTGCCATCTGAACATCAGTTTAGAGCTCTCTCAAGTGAGTCCTACCAGTCAGTACAACTACTGCTTCTATAACCAGCACTACACTGTGCCCCAGAATGAAGTACTGATGTCCCCATGTTGACTGGAAAACTGACATTAAAGCTGCTAATGTCAGCAAGTTTGTAAGTTATGAGAAGCACATAGAATAAAGACTAAAACACTTTAACTTGCTCCTGGAAAAACATGCTATTACAGGTGACAGGCAGAAATATAGCAAAGATATGAAACCCAAACCAGATTTGCATCTAGGCTGTGGTTTTAGTTAGTCTAATATTTCGTGATAACCAGGCTGCATTCCTCCCAGTACAGTCTATTCATACCCTACACATGCAGTTACATAGAAGGCTGCACACTTGATTGCGTGAAATTCTCCTTTGTTAGGTGTTAAAAACAGCCAGTGAAAAAATTGTGCACCTTTTATCTACAGGACCACAATGCTCAGAAATCTTTGTGCCAAAGGCCGACCATTTTGACTTCTAGAAAACCCGGCAGGTTTATAGCATGACATCTGTTAATTCCCTGCAGAAGAAGGGAAAAATAAGTTTGCAGTGATATATACCGTACAACAGCAGCATTCCTTCTGCAGCCTTACCTGGCAGATGCCATATTTTGCTTTTCTATGTTCACACACACAATTAATTTCACAGGCCCTGAAATGCCTGTTGCAACAAAATTAACAATGAAGTATTGAAATAAACCTAAGTTTTTGCAGGATAGCTATGCAGATCTGAAAAATCCATACAAATAATTATGGTATGAATGAATTTGTTTTTTTGACGAGAGTTTCCTAATTATTGGGAAATATTAGGAGCAGCCTAATTATTAGACCACTCCTAGAAAGGGAGTACACTCCTCTTTTGAAACCAAATATTTTTGTAGAGAAAACTGCAAGACAGAAGGAAGGAAGAAAGAAAAAAGGAGAAATTCTCCCTCATGGGTAAAGGGTGATTTCTTAACACAATAAGATCATTTATATATATATTTTTTTTAATCTAACAACTGTTTCAACCTTCTTGTACCTCTGACTCAATCAAACAGTAAAGGATTTAATACAGTTGCAATATAAACTTTAAATTTTGTAAAAAGTTTTTCTGAACTCCAAGTGCACGATGATTTTAAACATTAACCAAAATGATACCAAATTTAAAAAAACCCAAAACACACTTACCCGATGAGATGTCTATCCGGTTCTTCTTCCCCTGGGTGACGTTGATATGGACGCTGACTTTGCCCTCATTTATGTCAATCTCAACATGCCCCAGGCCATCTGCAAAGTTGCTGAAGAGAAGAAGTCCACTTGGGTTCCAGGTCCGGAAAAGGAAACTGACTGAAAACAGATCCTGGCTTGGACGACCAGGAACCTCAAGGTAACTGGTGGCATTGAAAAAGACAGGCACTGTATGTGGCTCCACACAAGAAAAACTTAAATTTCCCTAAGTAAAACAGAAAAAAAAAAAAAAGTAAAAAAAAAAAAAAAAAAAAAAAAAAAAAAAAAAAAAAAAAAGTAAAAGAAAGAAAAAAAAAGAAGAAGAAAAAAAAGAAGGAAAAAAGAAAAGCAAAACCATAAGCAAAATGGTAAGATTCCACTAAATCCATAGCTACCTCTAGAAAAGTATTCTAGACTTCATTCAACCTAAAGACTACTGTAATCAATACACACTGCATCTAAAGATGTGCTATTAATGTTATCATTATTGTTACTATTGTAATAGTTACTGATGTTTCTGGTTTTTTTCCTAGCAGTGTCCATTATATTTTGTACTGTACATACACAAAATAAAAGGCAATCTGCCCTGAAGAGTTGTAGTCTAAGAAGAAGCTTAGATGAAAGCATTAATATTTCTAGTTAAAAGATAAATGAATCACAGATAAACTTGGGCTTGTCTGTGGTCCTCACAGAAACCTATAACAGAACAGTATAAAAAATGAGTGCAGATTTCCAAATACTCTGATATCAATGTGTCAGTCAACACAATACATGATGTTCCAAAAGAATGATGTATAATACCTGAAGAGTCAGCCTCTCTGTTATGTTTTCTACTAAGTGATACTACATATGCTAATATTTCAATTCATGAAGCAGAAGGATTTGGAGTAGCTGATCGTGAAAAACACCTAATATCTTTGGATAGTGAATAATTTTCTCGGTACAAGAAACTAGTTTCCACACTGTTAAATTTTATTCTTCAGGAAATTCACAAAAGATCCAGTCAACTTTATTGATCTACAAGGCTTTAAAATGTATCTGTAAACAAGACTAGAATTAGGGACATGAATTTTTCACTCTGGTTCTCATGTCATTTCTCACAGCAAAAGACCAAATTGGTAGGATGTATTACCATTTTTTTTCCTTAGAAATCATAGGTACTTTGTAGAAATCTATGTCTAGAATTACTTATTACTGCATGAATGTAAATATAACAGGAAAACTTCCTCTGCTGAAGAATTCCTATAATATGTGGCAAAGTGGATCCTGTCCTGGGGTTAGGCTTTCTCATGCATTCTTGCAGGTCGACATTATGTGGCAATTCTAGCTCTATTTGGGAAGGAAGAATTTTATCTGATGCATTATAGAAATTATTACTAAAATCAAGATAGCAATTCCTCTGATATTTATTTGTACATTAAAAAATATTAAGGCTTGAACAACATTTTTGGAGGTACATAGATATTTATAGATTTAGTCCACCTAAGCAGTGTTCAGAATCCCGGTAGAAGTCAGTCATCATCTTTACTGTACAATTATTTTTAAATTCTGCATTACTGACTTACTGATTTAGGCTTTTATGTCACATTTCTGTATTTGTACTGTACAAATGCATCTGAAAGTTCATCTTGAGGGAAAGTAGAGAATTTGGAAGCAAGATAGGATATTTGTGCCTGAAAATGTGTAGGAGGAAAGACCTAAGTAAATTTTTTAAAGAAGTAATTATATTCAATCGGAGGTAATGGATTACATCAATAAGCAAGTTTTAGCACTCATTTGTCAATGTCCAAACCCATCACTTTTTAAAAGAATATCACACCAGAAAAACACCTTATCTGTATCATAGTGAGATACAACTGGTGTGGCAGACTCAGCTTCTTATATAGGATTTCCATGTAAAAAGCCAAATGAATAAAAATTATATTTTCTTGAGCACTAAGATAAATACTTGGATTATTCTGCATAACAACTTCTTTTTCCTGCAGAACATCAGAAGTTGTACAGAGTCTACCTCCAAAGGCCAGCAGAATTAGCAGTAACTAGACTATCAGTTTGGCAGCTTCCGGGATCAATTAGGGAACACTGGTATTTCTAGTAATCTGCAACTAGAGAAGACATTTCTTTAAATTGATCTCCTGGACTTGCTCCTAAACTGAAATAGAAACAGGTAACTCATTCATTTGAATAGTTTTAATCTAAACATTTCCAAGTTTGCTACAGAATACTGGTGCTTCAACCACAAATTTTACACCCAGTAAAAAAAAAGGTGGAGAGTGTCTGAAATACCCTCTGTAACCCTTGGCTATTATTCTCAGTGTGATGGTCACCCTATACATAGAAACAACTTCTGTTACATTGTTAAGGCAGTCCTGCGTACACACGGAAGGCTACATAATTTTTTAAGAGACGTCATCTCACGGTCCCGTCACAGATACCAATTAAGCAGTGCTCACAGAGTATTCTTTTTAAGAGTTCTTTTTGCTGCCTTGTTACCAAGAGGAACTAACAATTTCCTCATTACAAGAAGGCTTTTATATCCAATTGACACTCTCCTGTCATCCTGATGTTTTGGATACTTGCATTTATAACACCTATTAATGTTAATGGCACTGAATGCATTCAAATCCTTTTTCACATCAGTGAATGCATTTCGCAGGAACAGCCTAGCTGCATTAAAGTTTCTTGAGAAAGTAACACGTAGTTCTAATTTCTCTGCTAGTTAGCATTTTCCCTACTGAGCTATTCAGATTAATATGAACTGGATTTTTGATCCCCTCTATGACTGTAGTTCACAAGATGAGTCCTCTTTTAAGTACAGCCCATCTTATATAGATGGCTCACTACTTCTAGGTCAAGAGTTCGAGTTAATCTGCAGCTTGTCTCTATAATAGCCTCCTCATTTTTCAAAGAGAATGAGATCCTATTCTGTAGATTCAGAGTGACATGCTGAATAGTTTTCTGGGCAATGACATCTGGAAGTCAAATATATACTGTGCATTTATATTGAAACTCTTGGTCTTATCAGAGAATTTTTCATACTACATTGATAGGGAAAAGATAAAAACAACTTAATTTGTGTAGCTTGAGCTGTGTACTGTGATCTTTCATCTATTTGGCAAATTAGATTCATGTTTACTTATAAATCAATTTTGCCTATCCACATTCAAACATTATCCCTTGTGTAAAATACTGCTGTAAATACCTTTCCAAATTAAAAGACCTACTGGCTTGAATAGGAAGCTCCCAGAAGACAGGTAATGAGTTTATTAAGACTACACTACCTGTTAAATCAGGGTGGATCATACAGTACAAGCAGTGCACTGCACACTAATGCCATCTCAAATATCACAAAAGAATCAAAAAAACTTTTCCCCTTTACTTTCTGAATCTAAACCAAATATGTTAGTAAAGTCAGCGTTGGACTTTATTTAAGCTTATAATACTTTTAATTTGCCTTTTGATTCTTACTCTTCAATAAAGCAAAAGGATGCTTGGTGGTGCTTTTTTGGTCATAACATGCATGCATATGAGACATTATTTTTTTTAATTTAATTTTGTTTAGAGACAAATAAACATCATCCTCATCTTATCATCTCTGATTTTCTGGGCCTCCTCATTGTGTATAATTAATTTATCAAGTCCCTTTCACTGCATCACTTCTGAAATTCATCTTCATATAGGAATATGATTTTCCTTTGTTTCACAGCCCTTTAAAATCCTTCTTTACTCTGAATTTATCTTCCTTTGTGATACTTCTCACAACCACACTGATTACTTTGCTTGTATTCAGCCTCATTATACTGTGTGTGTCATGCCTTTTAAGATAAGACACTATTTGGGGCAAGGTGTGCTTCCTGTTATGGGTTTGCACAGAATCTCCTGCAATGGAGCTTTGAACACCTGTTGGACTGCTTCCGTGACATCATCATAAACATGCTTAACAACAACAATAGTTTCAAACAATACTATTTCTCCTCCTAAATCATGCTAAAAACTAAGAGAAAAAATGGTTTTGCAAAAAACATAAAAAGCCATGTTGATTTAGAGTAAAATTGATTTTACTTTTGAAGAGCTGAAGCAATTCAAGTATTTCTACTGAAAACAAAGGTCACTTCTATTTTTATAGTCATTCTCAGAATTGGAAATCAACAGAATCATCAAATTAAACTGGCACATCCTCCCCTCTTGATGTGGCACTAATACTGCCAGAACTTCTTATGAGGATTTTACTTTCACGTTATGGGCAACAGAATTTTAAAAGGAAAGAAACAAAGAAAGAAACAAACAAATACAATCAGAAACATGATTTTTCAGAGACTTTACATGTCTGCTTGCTATGCCACACTTTTGAGAGGCTAGGACTTTAGAGGATAGGATTTGCACTATAGGAACTTCTTAAGCAGCACTTCTGTTCAGAAAGAGGCTTTAAGAATATGTCCTACTAACTTGCAGCGTACTTGATTGTGCAAGATGGAAAGATTGCTCCTGTACAAAGATTCTTTTTTAAATCAGGTATCAATCTTTCAAAATCATGGTTATATTGCAGCTGAAAATGCCCTGCAGGAAGGAAATCACATGTAATTTTGAAAAAAAAAAAATAAAAATCAAAGTTCCAGGAGTTCATGAGATTGGGTTGAAAAAATTTTAAAAGTGGAATCTTACTGCATGGAATATATATCACATTCTTTCCCTTTGACAATACTGAAGAAATTAATGTATAGAAAAGGTTATAGATGTCAGGCTGTATTACTGAGTTTGTATGGGCAAACATCATATATTCAAGACTATCACTCGGATTTCCTTAATGATTTAGCCATAATGTTCATACAATTATATGAAACTTCAGTTTTGCTGTCCAAGGATAATCAATCCTTTGCATGACATCATCACTGCATATGTATAGCTTTACAATTTGTTACATAAAGGAAAATGAAATAGTGTAAACCTGTGTATTGTTAGCAGGAATTTGTGAAGTCTCTAAGCTTATACAGAAGAAAGGCTTGAAAAGTTGTTTGAACAATCTCAACTTATGGCAATAATACATTTATTTCTTACCCACATTGCTTTTACATGCCAGCAAGCATTTTCAGGAACACTTAGAGCTTTAAAAACATAGGAATTAACGTACATTCTTTCTTAATCACCCTGCCCATAAAGCCACAAGTCTGAACAGGAAAGCAACTATGAACACTTAAGCCACTGCAAAAATAGAATAAAATGCTAATAAGCTCTGTAATGTTAATAAGCGAATAATGATTTTCGAGTATAATATCTTGAGGTTTTTCAGACGTATCAGAAAAGACTGTAGAAGTGTTCTCATCCAAAGCCTTTTGCACTCCAGCAATCCAACTAGCTCAGCAGGGATGGAATATTATCAGGATTTAAAAGCCAAAAGAAAGCTGCAATTCATTTAATAATAAATCTTCTCTGCACTGGTTTTGGACTGCTATAATTTGAGAAGAAAGGGAAAAAGCACGTAATGGTTCAGTTTATTTTCTTAAAAAAAAAGCTATCTGACTGACAATAAAGGTTAATTTTTGAAAGGTGAAACAAGACCCCAGAAATAAAATGCTCATATATGTGGTAAAATTTGTTTTGTGTTTTATGTTATTCCAGTATATCACAAGAATTTCAGCTACACACCCTTGAAAACTTTCTAGTCTTCTTTAGAAAGAGAAGCAGAAGTGTGGATGACCCTGAAATTATGCTCTTACCACATTTGAAGGTTCCAATTTCTTCCTCTTGGCAAGGTCAGTGATATTATTGCCATTGTAGTTGATGCTCTCCATGCAGCCTTTGAAATTTTTCCTACTGTTAGAACTTGGCTTGCCAGAAAAAGGCATACCTCCAAAGGTTATCTTCAAATGAAACAGAGAATGGTAGATAGTTACTGGAAGGCAAAGACTTTAAAACAATTTTGCTGTAGATGTATTTGCTTTCTTTGAACACTCAACCATGACAAAGAAGAGAGCTGGCAACACTGTTTACAGAAAAAGGATGTACCAAAATAAATACTGCAAAAGCAGAAAAAAAATTGTAATGAATTTCAAATATTTATGGTAGCCAAACCCAAGTATTATTATAGTTGTCCAAATAGTGAACAGACACACATCACAGTTATTCATACATGAACTGCTCTTCTGATTGCTACCAGAAAATAAGCCTTTCAGACAAAGAAATTGGAATAAATGTCCATCACAGTATTTTTCTAAACAAAAGTAGACATGAAATCAGCCAGATAATCTGATTCAAATCATTCACTCATCTCTAACTGTGTGCCAGAGCTCAGACTACACCACAGCAGTGATGCCCTCTAACACGGCATGTTATTCTCCCTTAATGTTTATATTTCTATTTCATCCAGAAGAATTTACAGAATCACATAGTTAAAGACGTAATCCCCTCTTAAACAAAAGGACCTGTCACTACCAAGAACATGCTTTTGTCATGCATCATAGTCAATGAGGAGTTATCTGAGAATTTAGCTGGTCAAATCATCTCCTCAGAGAAGATGAGGACAACCACTGCAAAGACTCAGTCATCAAACTGAAGCAGGAATTGTTTTTCTCTTACAGCTAAATTTCATTACCCTGGTTAATTGATTCGGCGTTATCCATAATCCATAGTGCTAAAAAACTTAGAAAACCAAATATTTACACACTGAAAGTGTTCATCTGTCATGAAGTCTTTCTCTGTCACTCCATAGAGACTCTACAGATCTCTACCACATCATGGTCTATATGGAAACGATTAGAAGTGAAAAATGTTACATGTTTTCATTAATATTTTGCAGCCCAAATGACAAGAATAAGGGGCTCATGAGATTAGTCCCTGCAATCTATGTTAGGTAATTATATCCATTAGATGATGGCATAAATAGTAATGACACCTTGCTTTTCTGCCTTGCAAATGCTCAGAAAAATATCAATTTGTAGTCTGCTGCTGAGATTTGGCAGAACGAAGCTTTTAAACATTATTCATTGTCGATTCCATTTGTTATTACCAACAGCAGGATAACACAGGCTGACATTTTCCATTTTGAAAACATGTACGATACCACTTTCTAGCCCAAAGAGGCAGCTTCCACTTGGCATATACAAAGAACTAAAGCTATACAGCTGAAACCTAAAATCTTTATAAATCACACACACCGACTTTGTAAAAGTCTTGTGGACACATCCTCAGGTATTGTAAATTTACATGACTTGACTTTAGAGAAGCTGCAGCACTTCACATGGACAATGTGACTGTAATATTTTAATGGTTGTCAAACATTTTATGCATGTTATAGTCATGTGTTTGGATTAAAGTAACTGGGGAAGAAAGAATTCTGAAGACAAGACAAAGAAAAAACACATACTGTGACAGTGAATTAAGAACGGGACTATTTTTTGATCTTGAAAATACAATCAGAACTAGTGTTCATTCTTCTTTTGTGTTTACTTAACTTTTCTGAAAGAGATTAACCTGGAAACTATTTTGTTTATGAAAAATAGTTTTTATTCTTTCGGCTTTATTCCCTGTTAATCACTAAAGCAACACCTTTAAATTTAGTCTGCGATGTGTAAGCCCAAAACCAGGGAGATAAGAGAGAGGAAGGAGAAGTGGTTAAGTCTCTTGAGCTTATAGGAACCACAGAAATGTATACACACACACTCAAATAAGTTCGATTAAACATAGGGATCCATGTATATGGCAAATTAAATGTATCTTTGAGAACTGCCAGTGAAATCTCTTAATGCAGGGAGGATGGGAAGGTGAATGCACTGAATTCAACTCTTACTAGGGAGACACTTATTATATGCAATATTTTTGTTACGTAAACATCATACATATATATATAAATATATATATATGTACATATGTGCACAATTTACATAACCCTGGTTTATGGCATTCAGCCTCACTTTTTGTGTAGTTCACTCACTTGAAAACCTTTAATAAAATCTATTTATGTGTTTTAAGTAGTTCAGTTCAGACCTTCAGTGCTCAATAAGTAATAGAGGTACAGTCAAATTTGCTCGTTATTTTCTCATTAGAACCCCCAACAAATAATGTATTTATAAAGATTTGTTGGAATATAATCAAATATTTGACTCAGAAGCATTTACAATTATAAGTACTTTTTTCAACTGTTCATATATTCTTGATCAAAAAATTGAAAAAACATCAATGCACAAGTTAACTCAAAATTTTTTCCATGACATCATCTACAAGTGTGGAAATTACATATTTGGTGCGGCCAATCACATTAATTCTCACTAGAAACAGTGAAGCATATAAGAAAATATTAGAAAAAAATTGCAATAACCAACATTTCAAACTTTGTGTAACAGATTAGAGGAGCTGAACAAGTTCATTATAGCTGAAGCTGTAATGTAATCAAACAACAAATCCACATTTAATTGCTACCAACACTTCTGTGAATTAACCTGACTGATTAAACAAGTTTTCTTACAACTTTCCTAACTCTTCATTGCTTCTTTCTAAAAAGAAGTGACTGATGCCATATTTGTGAAAATACAAGGAAGTATCTACCTACCTAAGACAGGACAGATCAAGATCCGTATTAATAAAAATGTTCTAATGTGCTTCCTTTGCTAAAAATAAATACTGATGCCACAGATTAAGGCTTTCTGATTCAAGTGCAAAATTATCACCAGAGTGGAACGACTGATTGCACCATACTTTTTTTAATATACTTCCTGCTTAGAGCAGCTGCTTTTAGAGAGTTAAAAAATCGTGTATGCCTAGCTTGCTGAATAACACAGATCTCCCACCTTAAAACAAAAGGCTGAAATGATTGTTACACCAGATGGGACTTGGTAGGCTAATTAAGAGAAACATAATTTGTACTTGAGAGACAACTCCATTGGAAAGAAAATTTCAGAAAATACAAGGGAATAAGTAATCAAAGAAACTATGAAAAGGTAACAAAACATCTTAAATTATGTTAGCTTTCTTATTGTACTTATCTTTACAAAACCAATTTGAATAAAAAGAAAGAAGTTTCACTGTCTACCTCGTAGTCCAGGTCCAGGTAATCAAATTCTCCATTGGTTCTGAAGTGCTGCATGTGTCTGTCGAGGGTGAGATTGATGTTCCTCCCGTGGCGCTCTATGATGATGGAGTGCCAGTGGTGATCATCCAAGAGGCTGCCTGTTGTCACAGATGTGTGGCCAAAAATAGAGCCAAGCTGGTTGCTGCCTGAGAACAGAAACAATAGCATTTCTCACCTCATACCAGTTAGGGAAACATTTTCCTCTTTCTTTGTCAATGTTTCACGTGAATCATACCAGACATGCAATGAACTAGAGTAAGTCAGTCTGCTAGGAAGTTGAGATCTGCCCAGTGGAGAGCTGCTGCCACAAATACAAGTAGCTAGACCAAATACTGCAAGCATCTGATCTCTGAACTGCATCAATATATGTATAAATTCATAATAGCAGTTATTTGGAGATGAACCAGAGAAGGAATACCAGTTCGCAATTGTAAAGTTGTTTACACCTGGGGTTTCCTGCCTTCAATGCCACACTACAGAAAAGAAAAACTGTCACTTCTGGGCCAGATCCTGAGCTGCATCAGAATTGTACTGATTTATGACTGCTGAGGAGAACATGGAGCTTGATTTTGACAACAAAATGCTTTTTCACTCTTGAGTTTTATGTTTTGTGTCCTCCACCAGTATTGCTTTACCAGCAAGCAGAGGGGAAAAGGCTCAATGCAGACTGAGCTAACAGCAGCAAAAACCATCTACTGCTAGTACAGCTTATTTTGGTCTCTTCTCCTGAAGCAATCTTCCTGTTCTGGAAGTCAAACTGCTAGCAAGAATACAGTTTTGCAATTCTCTGCTGTGTTATCCAGGGGGTTTTGCCAGTGCAGCTGTGCTAGTCAGAGACCACATCTCATTGCCATCTGACTGACATAGCTAAGCCAGCAAAGGTTGATAGCATGGATCCCAACTGAAGCAGCAAATGACTAATTCAGCAGTAAGTGTGAAATATTGCTGCACTGCTCAATAACTCAATGCAATCTTCCATGTTCTGAATACCAAAAGGGACCTAAAGCATTTCCGAGGCTGAGAATTTCTTACCCTCAAGAATGCCTGCAACTCAGACATTAAGGTCTGTGCATACTTAAAACACATTCTGGCAAAACACATTTCCATGGCTTAAGACATTACTTTCCTACAAATGACCATCCTGCCTTTATGCTGAAGGCCAATGGTCCTGTTGGTTAAAAAATAAAATAGAATCACATGCAAATCATTGGGCCTCAGTTTCTTCAACGTAAAGTCAAATGCAGTGCAAAGTGAAATCTAAATGCACTTCTGCCTCCCCATCCTTCCCCCAGTCCCTGGTGTTTGAAACTAAGTCACTGGATCTCACCAGGCAAGATGAGCATCCTTTTCTACTGTCTCTGATGCAAGACAATACTCTCAGGCAGAGGAATAATAATAATAATAATAATAATAATAATAATAATAATAATAATAATAATAATAATACCGTGAAGCATTACTTCTGTTTGTTGAGTGTGTGTCACAGGGCCTAGTCTCACTTATCAGCCTAATGATTTAAGAACATCCTTACCAAACTCATATATAGAAGTTATAATAACTTATAAATACAGTCTGTGCTGAAGAATACAGAGGAACAGGAAATGAAAGGGTTACTGCTGCAATTAAAATTGTTAAAAATAGGCAACTGCTATAGGAAGGTGTGCTTTCCTCATCATCTGTTCATGTTGATTGTTAGAAAAAGAACAGGGGAAAATGCTAGTGGAAATAAGTACCATTCAATGTAAATAACAAATGGAACAATTTAGTCTTCACATGTCTATAAGAGAACTAAGGAAAGTTGCATGAAATCTTCTGAAGTTCTTTTGTTTGAATGGAAAAAATACCTGAAACCAGATAAATGTGCTTTTATTTTTCCAAATAAACGTACTTTATAAATCCAGTCACTTGTCAGTCACCATACAGGCTCATGCCTGTAGTCCTCTACTGGGAGGACTGGAACTAGAGTAATATACAAAGGCTTTCATCATGAAACAATCTGTCTCTTTTCCTTCCCTAGTCCCCTTTTTTAGACTCTAGGAAGGCTGCTGAACTCTAACTTCATGTGGCCCATATCTTCCTAGACCGATACTTTTTTTTTCTGCAAGGTTCCTTAAGGTGACCTTTATTCCTCCAGAAGTGATGACAGTGTCCTTCTCTCACACAAAGCCACAGCTAAGGCCAAATACAATTCTAGCAAGTTTTTTTTCTGTTTGTAGTAATGACAATATATTGCTGATTTTGCTTTTTTGTATGATCTTCTTTTCATAGTATCTCACACAGAGTAAAAAGGACAGGGTGGAATTAAACACACACTACATTCTCCCCCTCATCATCCCCCACCCAAGAGATCCAACAGATAGAAAGGGAATTAACAACATTTTCAACAAATTATCTGATTAAATTATTAGGCTTACCATATTACTGTGGGAAAGAGGATGAAATGTTTGACCTAAAATTTTTGTGGGACAGCTAAAAACTACCACAAAACTAAACAATCAAAACATACCTAAATTTAAATTTAGGACAAGTTTGGCTTTCTTCAGTTCCAAGGTGATGTAGTCTCCTTGCTGTCCTTCTCCGTGGAAGATTACACCTTCGCTTTCGGATGTCTTAAATTTCAGAGAGATGACATCTTTCAGTGTTTTCATTTTCTTGTTCCTGAATCTGTATGGTAACACTACATGGCCATCAAAATTTATAACATCAGCCCCTAAAGGAAAAAGCAAATAACATCATTGATGAGGGATTGTATATTCCTGTGGCCACTGGAAAAACAGACATGCCATATGCAGATTGTACCTGAACAGAATAAAAAATGTGCAAGTGTGATATGCATTGTAAGGATATTTTCTTTTGACCATAATTTAATACCATAAAAAGTAGCGATCAGGCAGAACATTAATTTAACCCACAGAATGCAAAAATAAAAACAAACCAGATTTGGGAGGACTAATGCTACAACTGTGCTCAATAACTTCCATTTTCTCTCATATATAGTTGCTGCCATGTACATTTTCCTAATTATAGCTCAAAATGAAAGGTAAATGTCTGAGTGGTCATTCATAAATCATTTGATACTTCTTTAAAATTCACTATAGGTATACTGTAAACAGTAAAACATGAGCACAGATTATCTGCCTGGCAATTTTAGATTTTATGTAAAACATAGACATATGCCTTGCCTATTCCAGGAAATGGTGCTTAAGTTGTCACCTCAACTAATTCTGAGAAGAAAAAAAAAACCTGTCATTTGAACTAACTTTTGTTTCATGTTTGGTTTTGTTCAAAATATGTGAAAACTGAGGGATGCAAACACTTAAGGTCAATGCAATATTAATATAAATATTGCATAATAACGCTACAAAATTTCATGTTGTCTTATTTTCATGACTTAATTTCTCCTCTAAAGAATAAACACCAATTTTCCACAATTTTCTGGATGTTAGAACCACCGTAAAAATAGCTGCAGAACTGGATTCCATTCAACACATTCATTTATGCTGAATGTTAAATCTTGTAACTTAAGCCGAGTTCTGTAAAAGATTGTAAACAGCTATTTATTTACCTCTAAAAATTTATAGAGATTTAAGAAATCCCCTTCTTAAACTGATAATAATCAATCATCAGTGTCTTAGCTACTATTTATATGCACATTTCATCGTCATTGTTGACAACTAACAATTTGAATAGTCATTAAGTAAAATCATTATAAAGGAGTTAATAAGAAAATATTCATTTTTTTAAAGAAAAAAAATCCACCCGTGTTCTTCAAAAGCATTTACATTTCTTACTGACGTACCATATTCATTCATGCTCTGAATGAAAAGAAGGATGGCATTTTATCACATATTCTTTAAACACATCTGATTTTTGCCTTCTTCTGAGGTCTGCTCATCAGTGATTGTTTGCAACTTTTTAAAATTCCTAACTTGCTTTTGTTATTATGGTGGGAATTAATTTAAATCTTCCATCCCCTCTCAAAAATACAGAGGCAGACACAATTCTGTGGTGTAAGTAACACAGAAGACTGTTTCAAAACTCCATTAAAAGACTATGTATACTATGCCTAGCTGCATATATTTCAGTTTGAATTTATATGGCCAAGTCTACTTAAGCCTGCAAAGACTTCTGATGAAATGATAAACAGTGATCCCCTTCTTGTTTATGCCAACTAAATTGTGAAGGATTTTATTTGGTACGTAAAATACGAGCCTTACAAACTGGCTGCAATATCCCATAATTATCACCATGTATCTCATTTTTGTCACAATGCAGCCATATATATTAGAAATATCACTTTTCTTTATGAAACACATCTTAAAATGCAAATTTCAATAATAAATAAGTATTAAGCTTTAAGAGCAAATAAAACTCTCAGCCTGATCTGGTTCTTCCAAATGACAAATTTCAGGCATGAGAATCAGCTCAAAATTAAATATCAAAACGGTATTTTTTATTTGTGGTGCAATAAATCCTTTTAGAAATTATCAGCATGAACACATTTACTTGGGCATAGATACAGAAGTATTCAGAAGCAACAACATGGGATTTCAGAAGTGGGGTTATCATGATTCAAGTAAATCCACTACTTCTGGAATAATTAGTTTTTTAAGAAACAAAGAAAATTTTTAGAAAAATACTGTAACAAAGATTATATGAACCAGTTGGTTTTGTTTGCCTTACAAGCTGTTAAGAGATCTGAGAAATTAATTCTTGAGATTTTTATATGTTGTTTTTGGAAACAAAAACCCCAAACTTTTAGAAAAACATGCAATCTATTTATAGGAAAAAAAAACAAAAACAAAAAACCAGCACAATAGTCATTCTTTCACCACAAGAATCATACTTTTATGTAAAGCAAACTTGCTATAGAGATCCTGCACTTTTGAATCTACATAGAACTGCCTGGCACAAGTGTTATAAATGAATGAAAGTTGATGGACATTACAGCTTAAGTAACCTTCTTACCAAATATACATCATAAAAATACTATTCGACATGCAATGTCTGAGATTGTCTTCCATAAAATTTCTTAAATTTACTTTCTGATGGTTACAGAACGGCTACGGGGTATATCAGCTTTCTCCTAAGCCCAGCTGGTACCACTTAGCAACATCAGCAAAAGTTGCTTTAACAGTCAGGTATCTGACCCAGAGCTGATCAGGACCACGTGGTTTTGTGGATTCACAACAAGATGTCCATGATAAGGCAAGTATCCCTTCTGTTCCTACGACATTGTTGCAGTTGCATATATGTTCTTATAAAGCTGAGTAAAAGGGCCACATTTTTCCAGAATCTGTCCCCGAATTTCCATGTTTTGAAAATAATTCAATTAAAAAAAGAAACAGCAGTAATCTTTGATTAAGCAGGGTTTTTTTATGCATAGCTGTGCTGTCAGCATGGGTCTGAACGATAATTCAATCACCTGAAGATTACATAGCAATTATGCTTAAGAGTTATCATATGTAGACTGTAGTAATGACTTGTGTTCCTTCTATGATGACACTCAGCTATTTAATATCATGATAATTACCATGGTGCAGAATGGTACTCAGACAGTAAACCATATAATTCCTATAATTGCAGGGTAAATACATAATTTTTCTCATCCTTAGCTGCTCAACTATCAGCATTAGTAGGAAAGAGACGTACACCATCACATGAAGTATATTTGCCTGCAGTCAGTGACTGTTCTCAGAGGCTACTGCTGCAATGGGGAAAATCTTTTTAAGAAAAGATAAAAATAAAAAAGAAGGAAAAAGAGGAGAAAATGAAGAAAGATGGGGGAAAGAAAGACTGAGATTTTTTTTTTTTTAATTACATGGAAATAGGAAATATAAACCTGGTTACTTGCAATTTGATTTCTGCCCTACTGGATTTCCTATTATATTGATAGATTGGAAAACGCTGCTAAAACAGGAAAAATATAACACCACTTTCATTTGGCTAGGGAGATGTGTTAGGTCTTATNAAATGAAGAAAGATGGGGGAAAGAAAGACTGAGAATTTTTTTTTTTTTTAATTACATGGAAATAGGAAATATAAACCTGGTTACTTGCAATTTGATTTCTGCCCTACTGGATTTCCTATTATATTGATAGATTGGAAAACGCTGCTAAAACAGGAAAAATATAACACCACTTTCATTTGGCTAGGGAGATGTGTTAGGTCTTATCCCAGTAAATGTCTGAGACAGCACATTGAAACCATTTCATTGCTTAATGCATCATCAATTTTCTTCTAAAAATTTTTTCAGAAAGCCTTGCAAAGACTGACAGGATATTGGGTGGCAAATGTGACCTTATTCACAAATCTCAAAGGAAACTAAATCCCCAGTAACAGGACCTCTTACCTGTGCTTTTGTCCTGTACTTTTGGCCACATGGATGATTTGGCAAAATTTGTTCAGGGCATCAAATCTATTTGATGATATTTCATTTGATGCTCCAAAACAACTTGTTAACTAATTATAAAGAAACAGCCCCAAATCAGACTCAAGCTTCAGAACTTCTCTATTTCCTCCACTTCTTATGAAAGAAATATAACTATCCTCAATGTCAGCACTTTAAGAATGAAGAAGTGCTCCTTCACAAAGACTCATGAGATACTGAGACTTCTGCACAGCTACTTAGCTACTTTGATCAAGGTACTGCCTGGAGTTACTAAAAAATCCCTGCTTCCTGACACAGTAAAATAAAAGCGATCAGAACAAAGCAGAACAGCAAAGTGCTTTCCAGAAAAATGTTTACCATACAGTGAACAAAAACCACAGCAATATGTTTCTCCTCCTAAATTACAAATTTAACATGTACACATATTTTTAAATTGTTACTGATCTCTGAATGATTGACTCTTCAAAGCATGTGCAGAATATTTCAGTGGGATTAAAGATATAAAACTTCCGTACTACTGACAGACAGCGACCTTAGGTGAAATTTTCTCACTCTGTTATCTCTCCTCCGTTTTTTCTTCTGCTTAAATCATCTATTCAGACTAAATGAGCTTTAGGGAAAAGATCATCACTTTTAGCATTCTTTTCTTACCCCATCATTTGAACCTTACATCTGATGAGCTAGTAGTAGAGCAATAGATGGTAATAACCATACGCTGAGCATCTACCATGTAAAAATATCAGAGATGCATCAAAGCGTCTTTGGCTGGCCCAAACTATTCCTCATCTGTAGTCTCACTTGTAGCCATTAGTCACGGGTACTAAAATATCATCACGGGAAATAGAAGCACATAAACAGTGTATTCTTTACATATCTTAACAGCAAAAAAATATGCTTTCTTCTAACTAAGCAAGGGATAAGGCTCAAAAACATATCAAAAATAAAGCCTCATTTTTTTATTACTCACAAAAAACTACATATACAGAAATATCTTCAGAAAATCCTAATCTACTTTTTCAGTAGTTTCATATCCTGTCTACATGACAGCATGGTTGAATTTGCCACTGGAGTCTTTGCAGCTCAAGCCTCAGTGGAACAAAGTTAGCTGAGTTAATGTTAGAGATACATTGCTACACCTCATTTCACCAAAAAAAAAAAAAAAAAAAAAAAAAAAAAGAGGAAGCCATGGCCCAGCACAGCAGTCAAAACATTGCCTCCTCTTTTATGTTTTCTTACAATGAGGCAGAGAGCCAAAAGTACTGTGTTTGAGCACTGCCTTCGGGCGCTACAGCCCAGCCGTAAGGACACGGGCAGCTCTGGCCTGAAGTCTGCTGCAGCCAACTTGACGCTGCCTTTTTCCCTTTACTCCCTTTTTCAAAAGGCAATGCACCTGCCACAAAGGGAAAAAAAAAGTCTAATACAGATACAGATGTATGTTGCATATACAATAATGTATACTTATTCATATTCTAGAGGCACATGGTGAAGGAAAATCAATCTCACGTTTCTGTTGCCTGCTCCTCACTGCCCTGAGCCTGAATCCTGTTGTTATCTGTCAAGTGATGTCAATGCTTGAAAGAGAAAAAATACCTTTGCTAGGAGGTGTGGGACTTTCTCCTTGTTTTTATTTACAGTACATACAATGCATATATGGCAATGCAGTATCAAAGTAGTAAGCGTGTTTTGTGAAGATGTATTTTTAACTCAATTCTTGGGCAAATGACATTAATTTACTCTTATTTTTTGTATGCCTGCCAAAACTCTCCAAATAAATCTGTGGGGAAGTATTCCCTAAGGTAGTGAGAATGTTTTGCCAAGTTCTGAGTGCAATATTCACTGAAGATATACAAAAAAGCACTTGGTACTTTAAATTTTTCCCTATTATTATCCTAATATAATATTCCTATTATAATAAATGTTGTTATTATAATGGTGGGATAATACTACTAATTTTTCTAACTCTTGTGCAAATGTCTATAAATATGTGGTTCTTTGTCATCATTTTCTGTCTAGTAAGAAACAAATGTGACAAGCGAAATGAAAAAGCAGCTGAAGCAAAATTAAAATGGAAGCAAAACAAAAGAATATGGACTATATATAAAGAAATGTAATATAATAACCATGGCTAAAAATTGTCCTGTGTCCCCCCAATTTTTTTTTTAAGTAGGAAAATTGGGTTCTTTCTGTAGATATTAAACTACATTTTTATACCAGTTAATTGTTGCTTAAGACAATAATTTTGAGACGAGTTTACAAAACAGTGAAGTACTCTGAAGTTTCAACTAACTTGCATTGGTTACAGCATACACAGAAGATAAAACACTAAAGTACTGAAAACTTTATGAACTTAGATTAGGCCTCTAAATATGCTACATAGTTATTTTCTTAAGGGTGTGTGTAAATAGGGTGATTTTCCAAGCACTTAACAATGTAAGGTTGATAATTTTTTCAGCGGATGATTTTCAAGCAAATTTTCTTTCACTGATTCTTCAAATTTCAAAAAGATAATTAATTTAAAAACTAAATGGAAACATTTTAAAATATGCTATGTTTTTACTATAAGATGTATAAATGAGAAAATGAACACAGTTACAATATACTTTGCAATTCAGTTTTAGGCTTATGCATTCTAACCAAAGTTTGCAGAATAAACCATACTGAATAGTACACAGTAGTCTCCTTTAGTGGACTACTATCAGTGTCAGAGAAACTAAGACTGTAACCCAAAATAATGTTCATCTCAGACAAAAACTAATCCTTCCATAATCTACTCTGCTTTATGACTACAGAAAGTCAATTACAACGCAGGCTAAGAGACACAGTCTATTTCAAGTAGCCTATTCCTAGGGAAAAAAGAGATTCAGCATCAATAAAAATACAGCCTTCATGGCTGTACATGAGTTTTTACACTTTGAAAAGTTTTCATGTGTATAGCATTACAAGGTTCATTTACGATCATGAAAATTAAAATTCAGGCACCTTGCAACTATGAACTAGACGCAGCAAAATTTTCTCTATGATCTACTATTCTCTAGTTATGGTACTTTGAAATAAATTTGGTAAAAATATATGTATAATTCAAATACTCTAAAGAAACTCAGCTTTTTTGTATTTTATCATGCTGATTTATAAGCCAGAAGCATTCCTTGCAATCATAAATACATTTAGATCTGTTCTTCATTTTGAAACCCATCATTTGACATTGGATCTCAATGGGAACATTAAGGTATATAATTAAACTCTAAAATCAGGTACAGTAAAGAATTTAATTTACTTGAAAACAGCTAGCCTCTAGTAATGTTTTCAGTGTTTATTAAAAAGGTAAATCACAAGAACTCCAGGCCAATAAAAAAAGACAGCTCTGACTCTTGCACAGTAAATGACCAAAACAGGTCTCAATCCTTGTTACACTTCTGAACTACAGAAAAATAAGAAGTTGTACAATGTCTTACAACATTTACACTCAGTTTACTCAGTGAATAAATGGATGAGACAATGTATTGAAACATTAAGGAAATGGATGACTAGCTGGAGAATTGTTTTAAGTGTTTGCAGCTACATGAAAACAGGAAGATATGCAGTTGACCTACAAAATACTGGTTTAGAAGTTCTCTTTTTGAGCCGATGCCACCCAATTCAAGCATCTCCTTGTATATAGTCTTACCATGTCTTTTTAATAACTGGATGCTCTCAGAACACCCTTTACTCAGGACCAAATTCTCCTTTCTCACTCATGTTCTATATCCTTTATTCACAAAATTACTCTCAAACACATATTCTTTACTTCTTCCAAACCTGGAGCTTGTACTTAAATTGAACTCTCAAAGTGAGCTGCACACACAATGATTAAGGATTACGGAGCATGGACTGTTTCAAACTCCTGTACTCAGTTACGTCTCATAGAGTAAAAATCTCACAATTGTCATTCAAACTTCTGCAGTTGACTGCAAAGAGCAAGGAGTGCAAGACTGAGACAGATTGGGCCAGGGGACACTCACATTTATTACAGTGAGTAACTTCACTATTGTCTAGGGGCCAAAAATGTGTGTCACTAAACCCCATTTCTAATAGATGTGTAGTCTTTGCTTCCAGCTGTGAGGCTGCTGCTGCTAATTCCATCTTGGTGTACCAATTCATTTTAAAGAAACAGAAACTAAAGTGCGTTGCTATTTTCAGCTACTGTATTTCAATTTAAAATGATGAGTTAATAGAGGAAAATTCTTTAGCATAAATGATAGCAAAACAATTCTGCACATTTGTACAGTTCAGTTTCAGAGAGAAAAATATCTTGTGCTTAGAACAACGTAAGAGAAGCAGACCACCGGAACTTGATTGTGGACAAATAATTCAAAATAAGTTATTCAGTTAAAATTTTTTTCCTCCCCTGCCTAACATCCAAAATATCTAAGATTATGCATACCTCTACTGTACTCCATACTCAATGACGTCTTGTGCATTGCGATGTAAGAAAGTGTTTGGGTTCCGAACTTGTAAGCATGAAATCTGAGCCACAAACTCTGTCATGCGTGGATCAATTGTGAACTTAATGATGGCTGAATCCAGTGTTTTTCTATCCTTTGTACTTATTTTAGTGTGTTCAATTTAAAAGCCCCTCTCATACTCAAGGTTACAAGTCAAAGCTTTATTTTCAGATGATCTACGTTGATTAAGTTCTGCCTTGGTTCAGTGGAAGTCTGATAATTTAACATGTAAATGTGATTAAGGTGCTACTGTAAAAGGGCATACAGTTATCAATTTTAAATGAATGAGTGCTGTATTGGAACAACAATTAACAAAAAATGTAAGGATTGATGGTACTGCATCAGCATCACTTGCAACACTGCTTATATTCTGGGAAAGAAAATCCCAGAAGGATTCAATATACAGCAATATGAAATGCTTAACTTGTATTATATCACACATGTAAAGTGAGCTACTTCCCTGAGAGGGAAAAACCATTTTTGTTGCAAAAATTCTCTCCTTGACAAGAAGTACGTCGGGTAAGAGTACATGGTCACAAAATCATGAAGGTTCAAAGGGATCTCTAGATTTCGTCCAGTACAACCCACATACTCAGAGCTTACTTGCACATTTAATTCTGCCAGAAGCATTGAGTTTCAGTTAACAGGGTTTTCGCCTTTTTTCCTTACCTGAACCAGGAAATAGATTTGCTTTATCGGCAAGTGATTTTCCTTGTGTTTATCGGGCTGCACTTTCCAAGGTCAGTGATAGATTGTGTCTCCCTCCCTACAGCCAAACATGACTTATCTATAACATCTAGCAGGTTTTACAGTTCAAGATTTTCTGGTGTTGCAGAGTTTAAGACCTTCAAATTCCCCACTTGCCCAGAACAGTCTCTCCAGCAGGAGTTTGCTTATTATATCTCAGCTTTGTGACGGGCTGTTCCTCCCCTAGGAATTGTACCATGCATTTCAAGTTTCACTGCTCAGCCAGTATCAGGAATTCAGTTTCCTGAACTCTCTATTATCCTCCATCACTACAAGCTAAAAAAATGCAGAAAGATGAGAGTTTCTTCTCAGGAAGAGTGTAAGGGACCTGCTCACATCCAGTTAACAGAGATTAACATTCATCAGGTTCAATACTTACAATCACAAAGTACATTACTCTTATAATTTCAACTCTTCATCCATGACTACTGATTTACTTTTTCTGTACTACTGGGTTAATTTTATTTAAGTTTTCAACGTAAATACTGATACTAGAATCTAAAACTATTGCTTCCCTACCTCAAATATTTTTCTAGTGTTTGTCTCTAAAATTACAGGCTGACAGAGAAATAAAAGTTAAACCTGTTGCTTAATAGAAGAGTCAGATTAAGTAAGGGAAGGAAACGGCATTTTTGGTTAATCAGTTTGAAATATCTGGAAGGCTCAAGATATCGTAAGACTGTTCTCCAAAAACAAAAAAATGTCACCAAAATCCGTTAAATTTTATTTTTTTCAAAAAATAAAAGGAGTCTGCATAAGAGCATACATATAGCTTTTCTTTCAGATGGGAGCATTTTTTCTTTTTGGGACCATTAATCTGTTATTAGAAGCAGCCAAATGATGCTTGCAAACAAACTGTGTTTGTTTGATTTGAAAAAACACTTTCTTTCAGTCTTGAAATTATGCAAGATTTTTTCAGATGATGGAATTAATGAAATTAATTTTCAACAATAATTTTCAAAACTTGTATCTGATTCTTAAAAATAATTCAACCAGCTCTGTATGTTAGTGACTGTCACTACAGCAAATACTCATGTTCACACAACAGATGAAATTTCCTAGCCTCTACTAAGGCTATAATTGATTAAGTAGGAAAGGGAGGATAACACTCAAGATTTTTCCAGGTAGGTAAGAAATGCATGCAAGTGCATATGGGCAACTCACTCCAGCTTCACAAGATGCTACTATTCAGTCATGAAACAATGAATGCTACACATGAATAAAACGGGAAGATGCTTTCCTAAAACTCAGATGTGGAAAAGTAAATTTTATTGCCTAAAACTGCCACATTCCATTTTTTAAAAGTGTTCTTCCTTTATGCTGGAACAAGGCACTCAGAGGAATTTTCCCTGTCGATTAGGTTGCGATGAATCTAGTGTTTGAAAGTTATTTTTCACCCTTTATCCAGACATTTTTTAGAACAAATCAAATATGTAAAGCAGGTAGCAGGCAGGTCTTCGCTTACTACACTGGGATACGACCTAATATGAAACGTGATAGCCACATCTTGCATACACATATATCATGGATTTGGTTTGTAAAGGAAAATTCTTTCCTTTTGGGTTTAACAAATTATTGTTACATGTATATGGGAGAAAGAATTTATAGATATGGGAGAAGACTTTATCAAAACAGAACAACTAAGGTAACAAGTAATGGACACATAAGCTTTTGAGAACTCTTTCTGTCCATGTGGCAGCATCCTAAAACAAAAAAATCAATGGCAATATAAATGCGGATACTATTGTCAGTATATTTTAAAATATAAGTCTTCAGCAGAAGAAATCTATGTAGAGGCTATTAACCTGAGAATTCGTGTTTAGTTTGTGCATGCAATAGCTTGTTGTGCAGTCAGTGCTGTTGTTCCTCTTGTCCAAGCATTTTCCCTAGTGAAAGTATTGCTGAAGCAGAAGATCATCGCAAGTCAGTTTCCAGACTCTCGACTTTCTTAAGATGTTCTATCAGAAACCATGTTGTTAATCACTAATACCAGTGAAGGATTAGACTTCCACCTATTTAACAAAGACAACTAACTCCTATGCTATGCGTCAATTCTCTTTCAAGGAAAGAAAATCTAAACATACATTTGACTTTTTTTCCTTTGATGAGGCAAAATAAATTCTGAAATACTGGTTAAGGGGTCAGCGCATAAGTACTTACAGAAATGTGTCTTCGATGTTCAAAAGCATAAAGAACAATCTGCTCTGTCAGAAATCAATGGGAGAAAAATAAGCCGTCTTATGTAAATATTTAAAATTGTAATCAGGTTCCTATGCATTTACATCAATTTGAAAACTGCTGACTAATTACTGTTATCCAAGCAGAAGTTTTCAAAACAAATACAATTCATTACAAAGAGCCATCTTAGGCATCAATGGAGGACTCATGCATATTAAAAAAACCAAAACAAAACCCCTCTCCTAGACGATCTCCACTGCTTTTCTTCTGCTTAAAAATTCCTAGTCTTGAATAAACTCATTGTTTATTATTTGACTGCAATAAGACAATTTCATAAAAAAAAATTACAATTTCTGTTCAAAAGCCACTAAGTGTAAGAATTTGCTCAAAGAATCATACCCCCTTAACTTCCACAGAAGTACTGGAATTATTTTTAAAATTTAATTTTTATTTATGGATTACAGCCCATTAATTTCTGGGGGGTTTCATCAAAATGCAAGAATTGCTAATTGAAAATTTAACACCAACACGGCAGTATTGTAGATACAAGAAATTCTTAAAATATTTCATGTGTGTAACAAGTGAAGATGAGCCATCATATACATATATATAATTACAAATACAGTGAAAAAATCCCTTACTGAGTAAAAATTCTGCCTTTGTAGCAGATGACTCACTCTGGTTTTCCTAACAAAACCAAAAAGATATTTGGTCTGATGAGTAATAGTTAGAGGCAGTTTTATACAATCCGTATCTTTCATTTAATTTTCATTTTCAAGTCAAACAAGCAAACACACTCAAACAATGCCAGCAAATGGTATACATTGTATTTATGAACAATAAAAGGTGTGAATGCAAAGCTGTCCCGGTGTAGATGTGCATGTCTGCATTTGCATCTTGGTAAGTCTGGAATTATTCTGCTCCAACATCATTGCTTTAGGTAAGTATCACTGGTATCTCAAAACTGAGCAGACTGGTGCACATTACCATGCTTTGGAGAATGATTAAAATAATGTTCTCTTATAATTCTAAATTTTGTAGGCAAGTGCCAATTCAGTGCCTCCTAGCAGATATAGTGTGTGTAATATTGCTTCATTTTTTTCTTTTTTTAGCCTGTGTGGTTCTCCGTCAGGCTTGTGTTTCCTTCTCTGTTCTTCTGCTTGTCTAAGCCACTGCATTAAATAATAGAAAGACTGTCCCATAGTCCTTTACAGGAGATGTTTCTGGTTAGAAATCAAAGAACAAGGAGAGAAGACACCCAAACTACATATCCTAAAACTGCTCAGGAATCAACCCAGAGTTTTTGGAGGAAGAGAAAAAATAAAGATATAAAACTGTTCATAATGACAGCTTTTGTTTTGGAATGAATTATGGATCTTGTTGGGTTTTGTTGTTTTGTTTTTTTTTTTTTTGTTATGAACATT
>VZRS01009436.1:587637-730659 GCA_013398055.1 Ifrita kowaldi
GGGATGAATTTTGGGTTTTTTTGGGTTTTGTTGGTTTTTTTTTTTTGTTTTTTTTTTTGATGAACAGTTGTAAACTCCCAGAGAAATCACACACTACTCTTATTGTTACACGAAGGCAGTATTTCCCCCTCCACAAAACTGAGCTTCAGTGGAAAGTCAGGCTTACTTGCAACAAGCAATAACCACAAGGAGAACAAAAGGTAAAAGGTAAAATGTATGCAGGCCTTTCTTTTTTTTTTTCAGGATGCTTCAAGGATTTTGCAAATGCTTATGATAATGAGGAAAGAATTTTGCCGCGAAAAAAAACCACTGACAACCACTGCCAGTCCAAGTTAATTAAAGAGTTTGCAAATGACCGCTATTGCTGCTGAACCTGACATATCACATCACGTGGAACTCAACTAAAATTTTTTTTGCTCAGCCTTGCAGACACCAAGCTACTGTTGGGACAGTTCCGGGGAGTGAAACTTCTTCAAAGAAGTATGCTTTCAGTGCAGAGAAATCTTCCATTTACTGCAAAAAGTAGGAAGAAGACACTACAGAAAAAACACCTGGGTCTCTAAGAGCTCTTTAATAGTCATTGAACACTGTGTTACAACAGTTGAGTATCTCTCCATTACCTGATGGCCTTCGGGAAAAAAAAATCACTAGCTATACTGAAAATTATGAACTTACAAGGTCTTAGGCCCCCAGTTCCTACTGACTTTTAATTCTTAATATTTTTCTACCCCCCAAAAAAGATTCTTTAACTTTAAAGAAAGATGTAATAAGAGTTAAAACAACCTCAACCTGTATCCCTTCGACTAATTTATTTTAATAAGGATGGGTACTTCTGTTAGTAGCTTTTTGAGTCTTTAGAATTGTTTTCTTCCAAAAATCCTTGATCCTTTAGGGCACTGCTGCGAGGGCAGATATAATTAAAGCCAAGGGGAGATCAAATGGACTGTACACTCTTTTCATTTAAAGGTGCTTAAACTGCTTCAGATGACCTTGTCTACACTGAAGAATTATTACAAGGAAATCCCATCACTACCAAAGCTACTTCAGCTTCAGTAGCATCATTATTGCTTTGAATTTTAGAGTACGTCACTCAGCAATAGCAGTACGATCAAGCACATCTGCTGATATCCTATCATAGTATCCATGCTATGGCAAATTCTGTTTGTTTAGTGCAAAATAGCCTCAGCATAAACTATTCTTAGCCTCTCCAACTCCTTCAGGCAAGCTATATTCAGTTTTCTACTGTTTTAAGGAACAGCTCTGCATTTCTTCTAAGCAGATGAAATAAACCCTTTAACAATACTGATACTTAAGTGTACCTTTACAGAGAGACAACAAATATATTGTCTCATTAACCACAGCCAGTATTGCCCAAATTGTATATCTTTTTACAGGTTTTGTATACAACTGATTCAGCAACAGATTTAGAGCTGGTTCATACTGTAAGATCTGTAAGATAAATAAAATTTAAATTAAATACAGGAATTCCCAGGTTCTTTTTAACCTCAGTGAAGGAAAACAGATCTCTTTTTGCGTCTTCTAGATGCCACATATCTTAAGAACATGCTGTACAGGTCAGTTCTGTAGTCTGTTTTTTGCTCAAGGGAAGTGTGAAAGTGTGGTATCCAGCTTTTGAGTTAATATTTGCAATACCAGCTCCTCTTTGCCTAAGATACTAATGGCAAAAATCTCACTGAACTTAATATGTATTTCTCAGCTGGTGAATGACCTTCATGTACAGAAAAGGTTTCAGGCATTACCCTTTTTCATTGAACTGTAGGCAGTAAAATAAAAAATGAAACAGTAAAACAATACAAAATAAATACACAACTTGAAAGTTGAAATACCTTGAAATAAAAAGAAACCTATTGCTCTGCCAAGCCCAGCTCAGTTCTACGAAGTCAACAGGAAGAAACATTTTGCCTAACTGGCTAAATGAATGATTACACAGCTCTTATTTTAGTTAAGACAACATTTTGATCCCTGCTATCCAACTCTTAGAGATTCTTTTCCTAAGAAAAATGGATGACATTAGAACTTATCAAATATGCTGAATATAAATCTGTCATAATCTCAGTGCAACTCATGGAGCAGTAATAGATCACTGAGCACAAGTGGTGTTTCAGGGTTTTTTTTTTCCTCCTGTCCTTTTTTTTCTTCACTGTCTACCAGCATAATGGGCCCTCTTGCCCTTTATGTTATATTGTTGTGTTAGTTGCTTTTCCTACTTCACGCTGAGAGAGCTGCCTTATTAGGAAGACCAGAGTCAGCTTCTAGACTATTGTTGTTTAATACTGTTAGTTTAGCCGTTAATTAATGTGCTACTCTTTGCAATCTAATTAGATTTTTTTACCGCAGAGATAAGTCAGTGAAATTACAAAGAAGTGCAGGAGGAGAAGGTTGGTGGGAGGCTCAGAAATATTTATTGCTAGAATTACTTATGTGTGATGTTCATGCATTTGTTAGTGTCTCATCTTCTTCCACCCATGCCCACAACCTTATCAGGCTTTTGTCAAGAAGGATGTTGTTTATTTCCCATAAATGATTCTTATTCCTGCCAGTGAGCTGCTTCTCTTCTTCATCTCTCTCTGCCATGTCCCTTTTTTCCTTTCCCTGCTTCTCCCTCAATTTTACTAACAAGGCTATCTCTTTTTATGTGTTTGCGTTTCACAGTGAAGTGCCTTAAAGTTCATTTATAACTGTTGTGAGGTCATACAAAAATGACACCTCGAAGAGACACTTCAACAGGGTGTATGTACTCACAAGAACTGAAGTCATAGTCTGTATTTCCTTACAACACTATACAAGTATGAAAAAGAAACATGAAAGACACTGGCCAATCCAAGCTCCTCTTCTTCAGAATTTAGCATTCATTTTTCTGGTTGTCTTTTTACCAGTCGCCTCCCAGGGACCAGGATAGTTGAAAGGCTGGTGGTTGTGGCAAATAAATTAAGATCCCACTGATCATCAGTGCTCACACCTGGCAGGACTCACTAGGCAGTATCTCTGAAAGCAAGTTATATTAACCTGGAAATTACTGAAAATTAATTTACTACAACCAGAAGAATTTGTGTTGTACTAACTGGAAGACTCAAAGGATTCTCATCACATTATTTTCCTTTCTATATTTATATATTAAAAATAAGGTTTTTTTCTTTTAAACTGAAATAAACCTATTTGTACTATTTTTAAATAGTGCAAGCAACCATTTCATTAATCTGATTCTTCTTGCAAACTGTTGCATATAGCACAAATAACAACTTTGAACCTCTGATAATACTCTTTTGCAGGAATTAGAATAATATCTAGAGGTTCCTTCTGACATCAAAAGCTATGAAATGTCTAAAACTAAGAGGTATCTGACTTTTGCCATTAAAATGCATAACCACTTTAAATATGACAAGCACAAAAATTAAATGAGATCAAGAAAATGCAGTATTCTTGTAAGAGCAGTTTATTCAGTTTGGTATAAGTCTTTGGAATTCCTAAAGCATTTCATGTGTCAGATTATACATTATTACGATGAGCTGGGAAATGGGGCATCAGTACATCTTGACTAGCTAGAAACTAAAGTGTTTCGTGATACTTCTTTATTCTCCATCCCTCAGAGCTGGATTTTCTTCTATCTTAAACAGATTCCATTTCACGCACAAAATAATAATAATGAAGAATCTAGAACATGGCCTAAAATATAATTTCATCATTGTACGAGTCTTTGTTACCAGTAATACAGAAAGTACAAACACTTGTCAAAGGTGATTATATACTATTTTAAGCATTTTTACAGAGTTGACTAATGAATTAGATCAAATGTCTAATAGTTTGATTGGAAAGAATAAGATGGCAAGCAACTGGCACCACAGTCTTGTTGGATTTTCAGTAGCTTCTGCTTCTGGAATACGCTAATAAATTCTGTATCATTTTTTTCTAAAAGTTATTTTTGCTCATTGCTGCCCTGAGAGACATTTTATTTTTAAAGCTGATAATCTTTTTAATGAGAGACCTAGTTTTGAAGCATAATTTTTTGATAAAAAAAATTAAAAAGTTTAAGGCAAAATAATAAAAAATTATATACAATGAAAGTAATCCCCATCCCTCTGTAGAATCCAAACTATGATACCAAGTATACCAACCGATGTCATAAAAACAACGAAAAAAGGTAGTTTAAATTTCTTATTTTGTAATTACACATGGAGCACTTTATTTTGAATTTTTACTCTGATAAAATGTGGGCTTGTAAAATCAGCTCTAACTCATCTCACATCTCATGTTCTGATTACAGAAACAAAACTTCTTCCTACATAACTGAAAATTACGTGCTTTACTGAGCATAATTTCTATCTTCATGGGTGGCATGTAGCTTATTATGGAAAAATATTTAAAACATAACACCAATACAATTAAGAGATAAAAATGACTTTTCAAAATATCTGACATGTAAGGTTTCCAAAGCCTGGAAAAAAAATAATTTTGATCTAGGTTGTTCTAATTAACAGTGGTCTGGGGAGAGACATATCTTTCTATTCATCATTTGAAGACCAGATTTTTAATAGTACTGTAAATCTTTAAGATCCAGAATGACAGCTAGAAGGGTTTTCAAAATTATGAAGACATACTCCTATTGGTAAAATATGAATTTCTAGACATCTGGATGCCTTGTAGATGTATTCCTAAGTATTCTGATGTAAATAATTCCAAGAATTGTAAAGAAAAGTTTATCTTATTCTAAAACAAATATTGCTATCAAAGACAGTAATCTCAACAACTCCTCCAATAAACAACAAAATGTCTTCAAACCTCAGATCACCCTGCCTCAAATTCTAGAGGAAAACTATGTACTTTCCAGTATGATGTGATTATTAACAGAGACAGGCTCACCTCGGGCGTAGCACATCTGTAGAAACAGAAAAATTACTGACATTATTCTGCACACCTCTTTCTGTCATTTTACCTAAGACAGTTATCCTATTTATGGCTATCCTATAAATATTGTCCTGGAATAACTTCTCCATAGATATTACATGGAAGTTTCCATCCTAGGAAGAAAGCATTTGCCCTGTAGAAAAAATTATTCGTGTTGTGAACTGTGCTAAAACTTCCAGGTTTTAGACATTTACTTCCATTCACTGACGGCTGTAAGGTTTGCCAGAATCTACAAAATTTCTCAGAGCAGGTGAAGATTTCCCGGCCCATTCCAATCCCAACTGCAATTTCAGCACTGCATGAATGCCTTGAGGTATTGGTCCAATTTTAAATGCCATTTTAGTAGGCAGGAGCTCAGTAAGGCTGATATAGAGGATGCTGGCACAGCCCAAATGTTCTGTGGTGGGAAGCAGGTTGCCAGCAAAGCTCCAAAGAATGACAGAAAATTATCTTGTGTTCCAGCATTTTGCCTGGTCTTCAGCCACTTTTCAGGACTCTGAGGTGTATTTCTCCTTTGCCACTTATTCTCACACATAGCTGCACCACCCGTTTCTTGCTTCTCCTAGGTACTTGAAGTTGTGCAAACTCATTCAATGGAAATTTGGTACGTATCTTTGGATATACCTTAGAGTCAGAAATATGAGACACTGAGACCTTCCACAATCAGAGACAAAGCTGATGGTCTCAAATTGTGGAACATGTCTTTATTTGTTACAAAACCCAACATGGAATACACAGTGAAAGGATGATTTGAGTCCCTCTCTAACTCCTCCTCAGTATGCTTTATCCTTACAAAGCTAAACTTTGTGAATCCATTTATGCATTTAAACACTTCTTATCAAAATAGTACAGATTATCATGTCTGAGCACTTTTCAGAAATAAATGTACAAAGACTGGAGGCCCTATAATAATCTTTCAGAACAATTGTAACACGCAAGAGAAATGACACTTCGCTGAAATGTCTTATTTTATAACATTATTAAACTATCTATTATATTTGCTGACTCCTTCTCAAATAGTTTTTAAAAAAATCTTAATGGAATACTTGCATTTGGGTTCACAGAGTATTCTGATGCTGCTAGATTCACAAACCAACATGTACTTTGCGACGTTATACAAATATATTCTGACAGCAGGGAAAAGAATTCTAACCTATAACCCCATTCAAAATAGATGACTGACAAACAAGACATTCATTATTAGAATAGGCTGTATTATTAGATTGCAAAGTAATAAATGCATTATAAATTTATTCTGACTTACATCACTTACATTTTTCCATCCTAGTAATACAGTAGATAAGTCCATCATACTACTAGATTACATACTACATTGATTACATACTACCCTGATTATCAGTCCAGGGTGGATATCACTAATGGACTTAGAAAAATCAGACAGAAAGAATCACCTGCATCTTTGAAATCTTCCAAAGTTATCACTTAAGTCTGTCTCCACATACCTGCCATCCCCAAATGTCAGTGGGTTGGGGGTAGATAAATGGTTGGGAGCGGACATAGGCAAGACAGCTGACCCAAACAGATGCATATTCCATATCAAATGACATCATGCTCAGCAATGACAGCCCAGGGAAAGGAGGTGGAAGCGGTAGACATCTGCGGTTATGGCATTTGTCTTCCCAAGTAACCATTAGGCATGCTAAAGCCCAGTTTCCTAGGACATCTTCCTGCTGATGGGAAATAGTGAATTATTTCCTTTTTTTTGCTTTTCTTGTGTGTGCAGATTTTTCTATTCTATTAAACTGTCATGATCTCGGTGCATGAGTGTTTTCACGGTCCTTACATTTTTCTCCTCTTCTCCCAGAAGGGGAGAAGTCAGAAAAAGGCAGAGTGGGTGCACCCACCAGTCTCCAACCAACCTTCAGTTTTATACAGCAACCATTTTTTCCAGGAAAACCTTACACGCTATCAGATATTAGCAATCTGATAGTAATCTTTTTGGAGGATTGAAGTCAAACTTAGAAAAAAACCAGGTGGCAATTACTTCTCTTAGAGTTAAACTTGATTAGAAACTAATTGCACAGCTGTCAGAATAAACACATTACTAATACCGACTTCAAGTCTGGAAGTCTGGCCCTAAACCAGAGCAGAATTCTTCTTCCCAAGAAGGGAGTATTCCATCTTGTGAAGCACCTTGCTCATTTCTAATACAATCTACTTTTCTTTGTTCCTTTCCAGCCTTATTCCTGACAGTCAGTCTAAGGCTCTGACCTGTGATGGGCTCATACTCCATTACGGCTCATAGTACAAATTTAAAGTGGTTCATACCACATAATCTCAATGAGTGAGTCTGTGTACTTACCTGTCTGTCAAATTTATACCCTAGGTAGATAATTTGCAACTTTAACAAGATGAACTAAAAAGGTAGAACATCTAATATATGCTCTCAAGTATCCATGAACAGGGCAGTATCTTTTCTTAAAATCCTCTGCACAAAGGTATTTTTTTAAAAATTATCTGTTCAGCTTGCCACAGAATGAAACAGTGTTTCTGATAACTACCAGGAGTTGGAAAAGTGTGCATTTTGTTCTACTGTCTGCAATAGGGATGTATATATATATGTGTGTGTGTATATATGCATTTAGACATAGGTTGATACTCAGGAAAACAGATGAGAGGAGGTATTCATCATGTCTTATGTACCATTTCTTGTCATGCTTCAGCAAGAGTCTGGGTACTGTGGGACTTCTCCCTGCTTTTCTGACCAACAGAGGATTCTTAATAAAATAGCAGATGATAAGTTTATAATTTAAATATGAAAAGACATTTATCCTGCGACATCTTGAAAAGAAAATCACCTTCCCTTGGTCTGTTCCTCCTTTGTGTAGTTTAGGCTACACTCAAACTAAATCCTTATCCCCATGAAAATAATTACCACCACCACCACCACTAAGCTACTAGACAAGATTAAATCTTATAATTTATATATTCTTCTTTAAATATATTGATCCCAGTGCAACACTTTCTGGCTGAATCTATAGTTTATAAATTACCTCTTTAGCTTTATTGTTCAAAATCTTATTATTTTCTTGCTCTTGAGCCACTAGAGAACATGCTGATAGTCATTCTGACTCCGACTGATAATACCTGGGGCCTGAGAATATGAATCTTTTTTATAGCTTGATGATTTATTATACGCATGACTTTCTTTGCCAAGGTCAGTATCTAACGCTAATATTTTGTATCAGAAGCATTCAACTATATATACAAATTGAACATCAGAATAATTTTTTCCTGCTTGTCTCTTTCTCATGCTTTTATGACCACACACCATCTGACAGTCCACAATACAAATGTTCAAGATATAAATGAAAAAAAATACAGTACACTACGTATATCAAACACTGGACTACAGGAGGAAGAATGTATCTCTTACAGACAATTGAGAGACTGCAGATGTATTGTACCTGGTGGGTGGCAAGTCTTCATTACCAGGGAACACTGAGGTACCAGTGAAAGAAAGTTTCTCTGGCTGTGTTTGCTATATGGATGCAAAGAGATACGTAATTCTAAAAATATTATGCTTCTTAAACCATGGAATCATAAATTCATTTAGGATGGAAATGAACTCTAAGATTATTGGGTTCCGCCATTAACCTAACATTGCCATCCTCACCACTAAACCATGTCCCTAATCACTACATCTACAGGTCTTTTAAATGCCTCCAGGGATGGTCACTCATACGCTTTCCTGGGCAGCCTGTTCCAGTGCTCTGTAATCTTCTTGGTGAAGAATTTTTTTCCTCATATCTGACCTAAACGTCCCCTGAGGTTGTTTCCTCTTAGTCTATCACTTGTTACTTGGAAGATCAGACCAGCCCCCACCGCGCTACAGACTCCTTTCAGGTCCTTGCAGAATGCACCTCTCATGGCCTTTTCCCAGAGGAGAGTCTCACTGTGTGCCTAAGTTCCTCTATGAGAGGGACAGAGCCCATCCTGTCCAGCTGTTCTTCCTCTGTGTCTCTATTTCAGCATAGCCACAAACAGATTAAACTGACAAGTGTTTTCAGACATGAGCTAATAGTGCAATTTTCCTATGAGTACCTCAGTTCTTACATGCTTTCCTGCATTAGATGTATATCGTTTTGTTTTCTTTGTAAAATCCATATGGCTTTTGGACATCTTCCAAATGACTACACTGGTGTTTCAGTAACAAAATACCTTAAGAGTGTGGATTTTGCTGTTACTAAAGGACATACCATAATAAATCTCATATAAGAACCTGATATGACTGGTACTGAGCTGCTAGAAAAGAGGTAATCCTTTGTATAAATAAGCTTTTTTGATTTCTGATTACACAGTGCACACAGCTGAAGGATAATGTTATTCCTGTAACAAAGGTAAACACCAAATATCTCATGCCTGTTCAACTGCATGTTGAGCTGTTATTTTTTTGACTTTTTAAATATTTCTCTTTTCTACTTACCATAACATATGGCAAGTCAATGATTTGTAATACATAATGTAGTTGAATTAAATTAGTACTGATTCCAAGAAAATGAATCTCTGAATATTATCAGAATTTCTTTATGCTTTGATACTTCATTCATAAAAATAAAAAGGAATATTTTAAAACATCAAATTTTCACTATGCAATACATAATAGCATGACAACACACTCAAATTTTAATTTCTACTTGTGAAAAATTTCAAAGGTTTATAAATGCTCATTCACTTTTTGTGTGTGTGTGCACCTGGTGAACTTCACAGTGTTTTTAAAACAGGGGACACTTGCCTGGGTTTTGAGATAATAGGGATCACAGAAACTTGGCTGTCCTTTGCTTTGCTCTTTACAGCTCCCTTGCTGAACACCAGAAGCACAGGGACCCTGGGAGCTCTGGCTCTTTCAAGACAGTTTGCCAGAATTTTATAGGTACTAGCCATTATGCCAATCTAATGGAAGTATGCACTTATCTAATGATAATCACTTATTCTTTGAAAAATACTCCTGTATATAAATATATGGGTAACTATGCCCTTCTTACCAAATGTCAGCAAGTATACATTTGCATTTCAAATAAGAATGAGACTTATTTTGCCACCTAAATAACAGAAGTCATCAGAAGCTCATTGATCCTCCTGAGGAAGCGTACACATTTGTTCAGCACAAAGGTAAAAGATACAATACTTAAATGACCATTTTTTCCTACTTAAAGTCACACATGTTTTAGATAAATGTTTTTTACAGCCTATGTTGCTGTTTCAGCTGAGCATAGCATTGCATTGGAGTCTAGTGGAATTCGCATCTTGCTGACTAGTTAGAAATTTTTTAGTAAGTTTTACAAAATTTGAGTGTTTTGAAAAATCTGAAGGTTGAAGAGTTGAATAAAATTTTTCTAGGATAACCACAAAAAGAAACCCCAAAAAGCAAATAGAGCATTCCCTTAAAGCCATATTCAATAAAAAGGAATTCTGAAAAACAGAGTCATTTTTGTAAAATAAACACAAAATCTGAGACAATTCCTCTAGAGGAATCAGAATGTTTTTCTGCATCATTATTCCATGACAGAGATGAATTACTAACTCTGTACAGCCTGGGGACAAGAAAAAAGTGCAGGATGGGAATTACAATCTGATTTAGTAACATATTCTGCTAGCAATGATAGAAACTACTTCGGATTTTTCAGAGAATACAGTGGTTAATTGCCTAAATGTTGCTGTTCTCAGCATTATTAGGCATTTTTATGCTGGTTCTGTTTACCTACCTACATCACCAGTAATATACTTGAAAAATCTGATTGCACTGAAAAATTGCACTAGAATAGTAAGAAAAGTACTGAGGAAGTGCAATAAAACACATGGAACAGTTTTACTTCTCTGAAACATTTCTGTCAGCCAGAGGAAGTGCTGAACAGCATGGTCAGGCACTAAATGCTTAATTATTATTATTATAAGAAACTGCAGTAAATAGGTGTAAAGGGACCAAAGACTCTTTAGCTTATCCAAAACACAACTGGATTTCTGCCATCAATGCCTCCTCTGAAACAAATACTTCGGTTATGAATTCTAGTCTCTGTCTTTATGTAGGGCAAATTAATGGGAATTTTGATTTTTCTAAGAAATGCTAAACAACTTTTTTCATTCATCAAATTCATAGCTCCTGAGTAGAAATATGGAAGAACATGAGGAATATTATTGGATACACACGTGAAAGAAAACAGAAAAGAGAAAAAAATTGCTCCAAATTTAACTTTCTGTGTCATGAAATCACAGTTCATCCAAAATGAAAACCAATTGATATGAGTACCTAATGAACTGCATGAGACAGTCAGAGACAAAGAAACAGAACCTCCAAATTGTTCAAAAAAAAGGTAAAGTTTCAGATACTTCTTTTTAGGAGCACTGTGATGCTGTACTAACAGCACAATCTCAATTGGCAGAGTACTCAACTCTGATTTGGTTTATGTTATGTTTCTGTAAAGAAAAACTTTGGAAGGCTAAGAATTAAACTTCTATCACTTAGAGGTATCTTATATAAGTCCACCAGAGATTTTCTTATACACTTTTTTATTTCCAAGAGGTTCAATATTTAAGTTATATTTTCACCTCAAAAGTGTGAAGTATTTTCATTGTTTCGTGCTTTACTCATGTTGGATCAGTAACCTTGCAGGAGACAAGCTGGTCTTTCGGCCTTCTTGAGGAAGAGCTGATGACTCTGAAGAGCAAACACCTGGAAGGTACTGCTAGTGCACTGGCACTTCTGTTTCACTGAGACAAAGACAGCCAGGCAACAAGGTAATTAATGGATCCCATTTTAATAGCTACCTGACAGTCACTCCTGGGTTCATGGTCAAAGCATATCACAGTGGCTTGTACAGTAACACGTAAAGCCATGCTGGTGTCAGCTTAAGTAACTGGGTAAATGAAATTTTGTGGAAAAAAAAAGATAGGAGAAACAGGACAATGCTACATTCAAAGCTTTAAAAGAATTAGAGAAAACACAGAATACAGCAACTTCAGGCAGGTGCAGAAAAAATCACAGTGCCCCCGTAATGCAACTTCATAGATTTCAAACTTCTATGCCACTAATGTGCAGCTCGTTTTAGAACAGTCCTGTTGAATATTAAGCTGCATCAGTATTACTATTGTTTCTACTTTGGTGGTTTCTCTTGCAAATAACTATCCCTGTAGGTAATAAATGCAAGTCACTACAGTAACGCCTCATACAAAAAAAATGGCTTTTCTACTAATCTGGGTGTTCTGTTAGGATATATAGGCCATAACCCAGGTAATTCTTTAATCTGAGACCCATCTGACACTGAAAAGCAAATGTTGCCCAATTATGGCAACATTCTGGAGAAACTATTTCTGGTTAAGTATCAAGGGGGTCAGAGTAATCCTGCTCCTTTTATATGGGCTGTTAAACTAAAAACATTTAGGAAGATTTTTTCAATGCAAACTTCCCAAAATTGATTCCTAAATGCTGACAACGCTTTATGCAACTGTGTGAAATGGCACACATTAACTAATCAAAGTGTTTAAAACAAGACGTGTGCAATACTTACAGTAAGGTTTATAGGCACAGAGTACTTTGAAAAACCTTTTATTTTTCTTTTAATTCTACAAAAACAGACTAAGAAATTTAAGATTAGGCATGTAAACTTTGATAGCAGCATTATTGTTCTCATCATGTAACAAGAGAGGAAGATTAGATCGTAGTATGCTAGTCTTCATGCTGGAAGAGAAGGCCTAAACATCATGACAAAAAATATATTCTTCCTTCACATTATGGAGTTTTGGATCAGAATTCTAATAAGTATACTAGGCAAATTTCGATGAAATAAAGGGGATGTAGAAATACTCTCATATCCCCATTGCTGTGAAAGACGTAGAGCTGACAAATAAGGGTAGTCAAGAATCTAAAGGTCCAGCTGTCTCTCTCAAACACTAGCAAAGAACCTAACAAAGCTCAGCTATTTCCAGCCCCAGAAGCTTTACAGAACTGAGGGCTGGACTCCAGCATGACAACCCAGCCCTCTACCAGTACAAGAGTTTATCCATGCATCCCCATACTACCAGCACTAATGTACTTCTGGGATCCATTTGATCCCGTGTTGTTTGAGAAACAAGAGCATGTAGTAGGATATTGTGAATTTTAAGTTTAGTTTTGAGACTAAACATTGAATAGTCTATTTGGTTTTCTTCCATTTATTTTCAACTTGTAGCTCCCCAGGTTTATATGGTTTGAATATAACATGCACTAATAGTATGTTTTCATTATGACATTATTGTTACATATTTAAGCTTTCAAGCACTAAGCAGGTAAAAATACATTTCTCCTTATGAGTCATTCTAGATTGTCTTATTAACAAAATACCAGATTGATTCAAGGGTCTTACTGCAATGACTGGGAACAAAGTACTGATTCCTTTGCTTTATTTCTAATAGTGTGTTTATTCTGGGGTCATAGCCTCTTTTTCTTTTTTTTTTTTCCTTCCACAAGATCTAAGTTGCAGTCTTCAAGTCGCAGACTAAAATGTCACACTGAGCATATTCTGCTCTGAAACACTTGGGCAAAGTTTCTTTTGGATTGCAAATGCCCACAGAGCTTTGAGGGGTTTTGTGTGTTGCTAAATGTATCCTGAACAAACAAGTAGTTACAAAAGCTAGTCACTATTTTTTTTAAAGGAGATAATACACTGTTGTAAATGTTCAAAATTGAATAAACATTTTTTTTCTTTCCAAATTAGTGTACTGCCCTTGATGTAAATGGTCATAACTTGTTTTACTGTGAAGCTTAATTTCAAAATGTTCTTTCCTCAGAAAATGCAGCTTCTTTCTCCACCCTAGCTCTTATCCATCATGAAGAAGAAAAATAGTTAAGGTTTGCAATGTTAACAGTCAAAAATTAATAATGGAAATAAATGTCAGTTTCATTGCTTTTTTAATCTGTAAACAGTCTAATTAAGTTTTTAAGTGTTGATCAAACGAAACATATAAATCCAGATTTTGAGATATAAGATTTGGAAACTTTAATAGTGACTTCGTTTCTTATAAAATTCAATAGAATGTCGAGTAAGGTGTTTGCTAGAGATATATAATATATGAAACAACATCTAAACAAAGCTGATTTACTGTTAAAGACCAGAAACTCTGGAAAAAGCCTACACTTTAAATCTTTGAAGGCAACAGAAGTCTAGGTCACTTTGTACTGTAACGTTATTCACAAAAGTATGAAAAATCTTTAAAGGAAAGAGCCTGAAATTAATCTAAGCAGAAAACCAGTAAGCTGAATGAATATCATGTCTGACAAAGAGAAGGAGCTGGAGACTGAAAGTCAATGGATCTGAAGAAAGAGATCAGAAATCGGGACTACTTGATGGACAAGATCATGAAGAACCCACATCACTATTCCTTTTAGAACCTAAGATTTAATGTGGATGCCAGAGGGAAAAGGAAGAAATAAAGAACAACATTTATTTTTAAACCATGCATTCATCTTCTCTGGCTCTAAATCCTGCCTTATCCCCAGAAGCTGCATTATCCCCACTGGTTGCATAGTTCTGACCCTGAACTGGGTGTAGATTAGGTGGCCACATGTATTACAAAAGTTCACTAAAAACAGCAATAGTCCTCAGGTACAGCAGGCTCATCATGAGCCTCTTCTGATAGCATCCGAACAGAAATTCCAGTGTTAATTTCTTTAGAGTCAATGCAGTTTACAATCACATAATACTGATTACATAGACAAGTAATTCTTGAGTTCAGAAAACCGAGTCAAGAAAAAAGTAATGCCAGAAAGCTGAGAACCAGACTGATAGCCATTGAAACAGCAGATACAAAAAAAAGAGGAATTAAAATACATTCCATGCCAACATTCTTAAATAGCTGAATTGTATAAGCTCTCTCTTGAGCTCTGCAACGCAGGACAAAACATGTATAAAGCTATAAAAAAAAAAATGGACTATTGCAATTTTCTGTAAAATGTCCTAAGTAATTTTGTTTGTGATTTTAAATACTACATATTTTTTAAGCAGTCAACTACAGCTTTACCATTGTTCTCAGAAAGTAAAGGGAAATGGAACCTCAGTAAGAACCAGGAAAATTTATTTGAAAGAAAATATGGCACAAATTTAAAAGTATTTTGTTATTATTGGGTTTAGTATGGGTGGATGAAAATTTTGCGGCAGAATGTTTTTCAGCAGAACCTGATGATTTGCTGATTCTTTGACTTAAAACTGTCAATAGAAAAATGTAGAAAATCCAAAAATAAATTGCATCAAAAGCTGTTTGTAAAATTTGTGACAACTAGACAAGAAGATTTCTTATTTTACAGAAAAATTATTGACTGTTGTGGTATTCTACTTTCATTCTTTTATAAACTAAACTTAGTCATGTTAAGTATTTTTAACTTTTAAGATACAAGAAAGTAAAACAAGCTAAAAAAATAGATATTAAATTTCTATTTGGCCTTTCTTCCACAGCTGAGCAGTAAACTTTACTAAATTATCAGAATTCATTAGGAAAGGAAAACAACTTTCAGCCTGTCCTAATTTTGGAGAGGTGCTTTTCCAAGTTTCAATAGGATTTGAATTGTTCAAAGTACTTTTCCTTCAGCTCAAACTAAGGATTCTATTAGAAACATAGAAACCTTTATACCCAAATACAAGAATAATACTCTCTTTATCCATTTACTAACATAAATAAGACTCAAAGAACACGGGAAAGATACTTGAGACCTCTCTTGGGTGAAATAACCGGGGGGTATGTGCTTACCTAGCTTGATAAAGTTCCCCTCTACAGCTGGATTCAATAAAAGGAAGAGGTTGGTTTATTCACAACAAGTATTTAATGTCTGCATTATGACAGAAGATCAATCGTTCAAATTCCCTGACTTCATCTGTGGAAAATACAGTGCTACAAAGAGAGATTTCATTCACTGTGTCTGCAGCTGTCCTAAGATGCAGCTGTCAAGCCCAGGGTCAGAATCAAGGTGGAATAACACAAAATTAAATGTTTTCAGTAGAATTACCACATAACTCAGAGATGTGTTTGATTTGAAGTCTTGCCTGCACATATTGCATGAGAATGGTGTAAGCACTTAATAATCACTGACAGAAAGCCTTTGGTGAGATGCCACCAGGTCTTATTAAAAGTGTGCAGTGGAAAAACTTCCAACAGATTTCTTTTCCCCTTGTTACCTCCCAAATTTACTTCAAATTTGTAGGAATCTTCAGCAGAGTGTAAGACAAGGTAAGTGTAAGACTACCTTTAAATTTTCAAACTGGGTGATATCTACTATGACCCAGCTTAGGCTTACACAGGCATACTCAGTGCCTGGGCAATTATCCTGCCAGTTTGCCTCTAAAACCAATGCTGCGTACAATTAATACTTGTGATTAATTACATTAGAACTAATGATCCAAAATGCCTCCCCCTGAAGCTCCTACAAGTAATCTCATTCCTAAATTTATATAAGTCCTCTGTTGAGTTTTGACTGGGGTGAAACTCTGCCACCTGAGTTTGGAATTTATCATATATCCAGAACCTGACATTTCCAAAAATTATCCACTGTCTCATATCCATATTATAGAAAGAATTAAAAATATACTGACATGCAAACCAGTTGATTATGTAATTAGTTTAACTGAAATCACTCTAACATTTTTCCACGGGTGACGACTTCCAGGCAATTAATTTTACTCACAAGCTGGACACAAATTAGTTATCTAAATGCAAGAAAAGGACTGTGCATTTCTGCTGTCATTCAAAATTCAGAAAAAAATCCTGAATGTTCTCTTGTTTTTCATGGTGTCCTTATGAAAACCCAGACAAGGACTGGAATCAGGAAACTAGACACAATTAAAGAAATGAGACAGAAGTCATAGCAGAGACTTTTGGAGATAACTAAAAATGGAGGAGAGAGGATAAGTAGGTCAATGAGAGAAAGGTTGCAAAGATAAACAACTGAAACACAGGCTTTACTAGGTTCCTTCTGACTCTCCTAGAACAGCACTCAAAAAAAGGGCAGTACTGAAGATGTTTATTAGAACTGTTGCCTCAGTTTGAAAACCATCTACAATAAGATATAAATTAGCTGAATTAATGTAAGTCACAACTCACCAATACGGCAAAAGAACCCATCTGAATTTATGACTGTAAATCCCCACTACCTCTTTCCCTTTTAGCATGCACTGCAGCTCAACAGGCTTTTCTCATATCACACTACTGCCAACATCCTCTACCACAGCTACAAAAACGTCCTTCCACCTTGAAGAAAATGAGCAACTACCTTCTCTGGCCCATACAAGTTTACTGAAAGTTTGCTTCTCTTTACTGATTCATTATCACTTAACAGAATACCCTGGGCCTGACTCACTGTAAACAAAGCTAATTACCAAAACAAATCACTACAAAAACAGCATCACCAAACTTGCATATAGGTTTGGTAAAAAAAATTGCAGTTCTTCCTAATCAATTTATAGGTCTTTGTTTAGGCAAAGGAAATTACTGACCCTCTAAGGATTTTTTTTTATAGCTGTGGCTTTGGAAAGCCAGTTTCTCAAGTTCTTCATTTTATTTAAGGTCAAGAGGACAATTAAATATATATGGTCTATAAGGAAAACAAAAAAGCAATAAAGAACATATCCATGCTAAAACAATTAAACTGCAATTACCTTGTCAGTCTGTAAATGTAAAGATAGAAACATTACTATGCAAGAAAGTTTCTAGAGGATTTGTAGGATCAGATCCCATCCCATAAGCTATTCATTATTTTTTAATATTTGGTATTTATTATAAAGATAGTCATTATTTTTTAACAATAACCCACATAAAACATTAAAATTCTGGCTGATAAAATCTGATGAATATACAGGATTAAGAAGGTATAAAAATTACTTTTTTTTCCTCATTTTTTGAATAATACATTTTTATCAAAATATCTTCAGCTTTCTTCATTATTTAAAGATATACTTTTAAATTATAAAACTGCTAAGCACTTTTGTGAAGAGCTTGGTTTTCCAAGTTTTTAGGTCATATAGGAATGACAGCTGTTTATTTAGAAACAGGTCAGACCAAGTACCTGAAATAGGTATACATGCATATAATTAGGGTCCATATAACATAGCTTTAAGTTTTTCTTAATTAATGTAGATCTCAGCATTCAATTCATCATGAAAATACAAAGATTACACCCACATTTGAATGTGAACTTTCACTATTTGCTTACAGTTGCCATTTTAGCTTATACCTTGTCATCAATATTGTTTGACTGAACAATATTGTTTTGCCAAATGTTAAAACAGAGTTTCAAATTGATTTGCACAAACATATGAACATATTTAAAGAAAAGTTTTCCTGCAGTGTTTAACCAGTTCCACCATGAATTCCTAAAGGATATTCAAATTCTAAACGTCCCATAAGTTCTTAATCTTTAAAATACAGCTAAATTTATTTCTCACATTTCTACATCCATTTTATTATTATTACGTGCTCAATAAAAAAGAGAGGTTACTATAAAGGCTTTAATCATCTCTGATGCAGAGTGGCATTCCTAAAAAATCACAACCACTGTTGTTTAAAGGTTTTTCCTTCACCTCAATCTGCATCAAGTACAAACAGGTACTTAATAAGTGGACTCTGTATGCCTTTTCTCTTCAACATACACAAAAGTACTTCAGCTTGAACTATATTCAAGAGAAATATTTTGCATTGTTTTGCTGTACAGTCAGAACAAAACCAGAAATGCTCCAGCATCATGGAGACTAAAATGTTGTGTCAAATCTTCTAATAAAAAGGGCTACATCTGAACAGAGCTAACATTTTACCATACACATTGCAATGAGACTTCCTCTGCCATTGTGAATTTATAACTTCTTGTGACAGCCTTAGAAATACTTAGAAAAGCAGCAAAGAATCCAATCTCAGAAATGTTACAAGACATTTGACACCTTCGTAACTAAAGCCATTGAATCTAGGAGGGTGCTTAATCAAGACAAATATTGTTTATTTTAGCATAATTCACTGGTACAAGAAACAGACCCAGAAGTTTGTTTGACTGTTTTCTTATGGGCTTTTAGCAAAAGAGAATTATTGGACTGGATAGACATCAGCAGGACACTGCAGGTAGCTTTATCTCACTCTCGAGTTAGTTGCTCCTGCAGGAGAGGCTGGACAGAAAGGTAAGAGTTCCTCTTGGATGGTATCCCCTTGGGGATACCATCGGGAAAGCTGAAGGTAAGGCAAGGGTTGACAAGTCACTGTCTCAGGGTGGAAGTGCTGCTGGGAACTTTATGCTGCTCCAGGGGGGACTAAGAATTTAGGAGCACTTCTAAAATGTTTGTACACCAACAGAAGCAGTACAAGAAACACAGGATAAACTGAAAGCTTTGGTCTCATCCCAGAGCTGCGATGACACTGGCCCTGTCTCCTGGATGGCCGTGCCACCTGCACTGTAGAGAGTTGTTCTCTGGGGTGGAGCCCTCAGACCTGGATTGTAGCTTCTCATGCAGAACTCTGGGTGCAACACAACTGTTCAGTTGTGTTCTGTTACGCTCTGTTCTGTTCTCTTCTGATCTATTCCATTCTATTCCATTCCCCGTGCTCACCATGAGTCGAATAACAATGTGAGTATTTGTCTGAAATGCCAGTGGTCTTTGAAAGACATATGACACAAAGGTTAGAACTGGAAACAGGACTTCACTTTATTTTTCTGACTCTGTTTTAGAGCCAGTGCTCACAAGTGTTATCACAATGTGCATGTATAGCCAGGAGCAGGATAATGTATTCTCCAGTTCATCTTTAAAAAGCATCCCATGCCATCTGGCGAAGGCAACTAACAGAGCTACAGTGTTTAAGAGGCATTTGGACAATGTGTTTAATACTATACTTTAAGTTTTGGTCAACCCTGAAGTGGTCAAGCAGTTGGACTGTTTTAGGTCCCTGCCAGCTGTACTATCCTGTTCTTTTGAAGGGCAGGAGCAGCAGCAAATGAAAGGTGAGGGGACCCTTATTGGCCACGAGAGAAGGGCCATACCGTCACCTTTATGAGATGGAAAAACCTGAACTTTTCCCTGTTTTAGAGGATTCAGGGAAAAGCTGGCATCACAGTGATCTAACTCTCCAAAGGTATGATCACGAAGATGAGAGTCCAACTTTAAAACAGGACTTTGTCTTGAAAAGTAACTCTATGTAGAGATATACTGCATGTAAACACCAAGGTTCGTTTTAACCTTATAAAAGCATTACTGTGAAGAGTTAAATTTGGATTTTTCCTGTCAGTAATGTTGACCCTTTGATATATACACTTTCTTACCAGAAAACACTAACCTTTGGCAGAGAGGAAATAAGAATTTACTCACAGTAAGATTCCATTTACTGTGCCTAAAATAAAAAATACAAAATGCATCATCTTCACCCAGACTTCTGAGAAAAAGCAGAATAAACTGAACTGGGTCTGGAAGTGACTGCATCCTTAATATATTTTATTCCAGACATTCAAGAAAACAAATACCAATGAGGCCCTTCAGACTCAAAATCCACGGCATAGAACCAAGGCCTATAGCTTGAAATCTGTTGAATTTTTTTCTTACATGAGAAAAAAACCCACTTGATTTCTCTAGTGAATAAGTCACCATGGACAAACGGAACAATCACCACTCACAGGAATGCAAGAAAATAACGCCTGGCATAGCCATCATGAGCCTTCATGCAGGCAAAAAAAAGATTACAGGCAAGACTATTGTGATTAGACAGAAGTTTTTGACTGTAGTTACCTAAACGCTACCACTCTTACTTTGTGAAAAAGCACACTCTAACTCTGCTTCTGGTTTTGACGTTTTCAGATGTTTATTGAAAGATATGTTTTAAATCTCCATCCTCCTATCAACTGGCTACAGACCACTGTATGGAAGATCCCTTCTGTGGCGTGTGTGAGCAGTTGCTGCAAAACCTACTAGAAAACATCAGTCTGCATTTTTTCCACAACAGCCAGGTCTGACTTTAAAAAAACCTTCATCAAAACCTGGAAGATCTTATCAAATTTGGCCATAAATCCTGTTTATATACCAGGGAAAAGTTGTCCTTCATTCCACAGCAAAAAAGAATTAAAATAGCCTTTTCAAACAAGCCAGCTGCTTACATCGTTCTAAAGGAAATGATAAATGATTTAAAAAATATTCAAGTCTAATTGAAAACTCTATAGGAATACAACTGAACAAGCTGGTGGGTCATGCATTCATACAAAATATATTTGTTTTTCTCTGACTGATTGGTTTTTGGCTGGTTTAACCCCAGCCAGAAACCAAGCCCCACACAGCCACTTGCTCATTCCCCCGCCTGCAGGATTGGGGAGAATAGTGGCAGAGTAAAAGGTAGAAAACTCATGGGTTGAGATAAAGACAGTTTAATAAGGAAAGAAAAAGCCACACACAAAGCAGAGCAAAACAAGGAATTCAATCACCATTTCCCATGGGCAGGCAGCTGTTCAGCCATCTCCAAGAGAGCAGGGCCCCATCACATGTGATGGTTACTTGAAAAGACAAATGCCATCACCCCAAACATCCCCCTCTTTTTCTTCCCTCCCCCCACTTTATATACTGAACAAGATGCCATATGGTCTGGAATGTCCCTTTGGTCAGTTTGGGTCACCTCTCCTGGCTGTGTCTCCTCTCAGCCTCCCATGCAGCACCAACTTCCTCATCAGTGTGGCTGTACAAAAAGACAAAAAAGCCTTGGCTCTGTGTGAGCCCTGCTCAGCAATAACTAAAACATCTCTGTGTTATCAACCCTGTGCTCAGCACAAATGCAAAACAGAGTCCCACACCAGCCACTGTGAAGAGGATTAACTCCACCCCAGCTGAAACCAGCACACTGTTTATACTTTCATTGCCAGCTAACAAATGAACCCGTAAAAAATACACATGGTTGTTGCACTTCTCAACTTGAGAATGTGCTTGAGAATATCTGCCAGTAACTTCATTACAGTTACAAGTGGAAAATAATGGATTTTTCATTTTGTTACCAGATGCATAAAGATGAGAGAGAAAAAAAACTCGTATTGCACCAGATTAACAGAAAGATGAAGAATGAAACAAACTTTTTTTACTACACATTCTTTTTCTGTCAAATCTTTCTTAATTATTTGATTTATTAAAAAAATGTTAAAACTAAACAATGAGGTATATGGAAATTTCTTTTTCTGCTTCAGTCCAAATCTTCTGATTTTAGAAGTATATTTATTAATGCACTAAAAAATCCCAAACAACAAAATGCAACTATTTTTTTTATTATTTTAAAACGTAAGTGGTACCTACTACCAAAAGACACCTATGTTTGTCAATGATAACAACTGAAAGTAATAAATGGACCGAAACCTGTTTTCACTTATTTTTCATGCCAAAATATATCAACGTTTATATAGGAACAATCACAACTATCCTTTCCTGGAGAGGGCATAGAGAAGAAAAATCTGTACTGAGAATACTTACAAAGACAGATGGTATTTTTGGTCTTAAATTACAAAACTCTACTGTTAAATGACTAGCATGACCTGAGAATATCTGGAGGATAAAAGGTGTCCATTTTCATGACCTTAAGAAAGAAACAAATCTCTTGTCTGACAAAAAGGTAGAAAAAATACACTAACAAGGAAGCAAACTTACCAACAGAGCACACATTCAAAGACATCTTTAAAAGTTTGCAAAGAAAAAGTTCACAGTTCATTTCCCTCATTCTCCATAGTTTAGATATGAGTATTCATCCATGCACCTTTAATGTCAGAAAGAGAATATCAAGCTATGTTTGTCACTGATGAGCTGTGAAGATGACAGCTAAAAATCAAACACATAGGCCTAAATAGGTATAGAAGTTTCCAGGACAGAAATACTGAAGAGAAAAGCAGAAAAACAGTAGGATGCTTAGCAGAACTCTTAACTATCCACACCACTGGCACAAGGAAAGCTGGCTCACAGCAGCCTCTGCTAAATGATTCTTTTAGTTCTGTTTTTCCCCCACATTAAAATCCCTGTATATTCAGAGCACCATCACCCACAGCAAGCTAGTAAAGTTTCTAGAACTTGAAATGAACAAAATGAACAATTGAATATTATCCTTCCTTTCTGCCAGTTAATATTTTTATGCAGTTTCACCACTTATGTGGACAGAAAAGTGACTAAAAAACTTAGTGGCACATTTATTGTAAGTAGTAAAATATCATAAGAAAAGCTAGGAAATTTTATGCAGATTACTGGAGTGCATAAGTACTCTCACCATTTAAGCATATATTCACACAGGTGACAAAAGTGTAGCAGCAGAAATATGTATGCATACATTTACTAACACATGTTATTATTTATTTTATTTTATTTAGCACAATGTATTTCAATAGGAATAATGACTCTTCAAGGGACTTTGGATCATGCTTCTTTATTTTTTATTCTATATGCTGGTGAAACAAAATGTCCAGGGTATACCTTTGAATCTGGCCAAGCGAAACAAAAGGGAAATAAAGAAGCTTTCTCATCTACCTTAAACAGTGATTTTGATTTTTGGATGCAACAGATTACTCCAGACAACATAGAAGTTTCTCTTTTAAGTGTGTATGATAATCATGGGAGACAGCGAGTGAGATGTGGATAGTTATTTAGTGCCAATAGCATGAAACCAAGCTAAGCAGATTTCAAGTAAGTAAATTTGCTACCAGCTATGTATAGCTGAATGCAGAATTAGCTGTCAAAGGAAACAGTGTTTTAACTCAAAATCACTGCAGGCAAACACGATTAACTACAACAACCAAAAAATCTGTTCAGCCCACAGGTTTTACCATTTCAATACTTCCTAATCAGTTCTTGCAAATATTCAACTCACCCCTAAGAGCATCTCCAAACCCTATTTTCGTCCTTGTAACGTGACTCCATGACCAAAGTTTTGATCACTTTACTATCTGCAGAGTAAATGCTCACCATACAAATACTCATTATTTCATGAATAACCACAGGACTGCTATTGTTTTTCCTTCTGTTCCCTCCCTCTTTAAAAAAAAAAAAATAATAATCGGTCACCAATTAGAAAACTGAAACAGTAACACTTGACATAGTACAGTACAAATAGCAGAGCTAATATCTGAAAAAGAACAGGTTTGCAAATACAGGTCATATGACTTTTGTTCAGTCCCACTGCTTCCTAAGTATTAGCAAATAGAGCTGATCAGTGAATATAAACATCTCAGCTTGTAGCCATTTATGGATCTTTGTAATTGCTCCTGCCACCTATTTGCCTTGAGTATATTGAGTATTTGCAAGGCTTTCTGCCATCTCCAAGTGTTTGGTTTTTTTCAAGTATATCCTACAATTCAGAAGTGTGTCATCTGGAATTTGAAAATTCTCACCACCAGATGTGCAATTGCACCAAAAAATACAGATGTACTGTTTAGATCCAGAAAATAAGCATATCCATATAAAAGCTCCTCTGTGAATAAAGGTATCATGAGTGTTTTCTACTCATAGGATTTCATGACCCAGAAGGCCTCCTACAGCTGCCTTGAAAATCATAGCCAAAGCCTATGCAATAATGTGCCTATTGCTTTTTTTTTTTGTAGGCATTCATCTGCCACAGGATGGAGATTAGGGGAACTATTCATATGGCAATGATCCTGCTGGAGCTAGTTATGATCTTCATGAATCAGTAGTAAAAGTACAATATTGTAGTTTTCATGGCCTCCAGATGCCATGTCTTTGCTGCCTGTCTCAAAAATTCATAAAAATGAACATGGTGGAAGATCCATGTCATGTGCCATTGCTCTCCCTCTCCAAAACAGAGTGAATAAAATTTGGCCATCAGTTTTCATTTAACTGATTTCAGTGAATATTTTGACTTTGGTTATATTGCTTTCTTCTTTGTGACTTTTTTTTTGATATATGATGCCACTTAAAGTGCAAAGACCCTTTCCCCTTTATGGTTTATGAAATACATCATTTCATAATAAAGGTAAAAGTCCCGTTGATTAAAAAGTGGTTTTTTATGGTATATAATAGTCTATTTGTTGTGATTTTTCAAGCTTATTTTGCTCATGCAATTTCTCCATTAATATAATTATTGAGAAAGTTCTTTACCCAATTTTAATACTTTTAAAAAAAAAACAACGATATAGTCAGTTTTGCACTATATAAAAAGAAACAAAACAAATTTCATTCTGAATCTTGTTGTAGAATAAGACCCTAATTCTTTTTTGGTGACTTCTGTGAACTCTTCTGTTACAAAACAACCCCACAGATCTCATCTTCACAAAATACAGAGATAAAATTTAAAAGACAGAACAGATTTTAAACTTTAAGCAAACCAAAACTAAAAGAAGCAGATTTGGTAATGCTATTAACTTCTCCAGGGCACAGATGTGAACTCTAATTGCTCCTCTTTGGAAAACACATCTCTTTTTGAACTTGATTTGCTGGGCAAGGAAGGACACGGATTTCACCCCTTGTACAAAAAAAGTTAAATGTGTATCTTATATGCATATACAAAAAAAATAGGAACCAGAAATATGGCAATTAGTGACCTGGTGAATGAATAAGCAGTTCAATATGAGGAAGCATTTTTCTTAAAGGTCTGAGGCTAATTACCAGGTTGCAGCAATGTGCAAGGAAAGAGTTTTTACAGTCACCGTGTATGGCTTCCCAATTAAACCCTGTGTGCAATGTGAGAAAATATGATTTTTGTATCTGAAGATATCTAAAAAAAAGAATACATTATCTATTAACTAAAAGAAAAATTAAAATTGTGGTATATTGGGCAGCCTTTTATTTAGGTAATAGTTCCAAAAATTGGGGCAGATTTGACTAGAAGTCTGTCTTTTAATCAGGCTTTTAAAATTAGTGATTATCTAAATGGGTAGTTCCTTAAATGACAGTAGGATTAATCTGCAAATCACACTGGTTAATGGCAGTGCTTATATTCATATGCAAAAATATGCACTTCTAATCATAAGCTTAAAAACTTGGCCTCTGCCAAAGGACAGATCTACATGGAAGGGTGCAGCATTTACACCTGGCTCCAAATAATTCATTTGAAGACAAGCTGGAAATTTGTAAACAGTACTCCCTGGTCACAGTGTTCATACCAAAGGGCTGCCTTCCTCTCTCTTTACGCAGTGTTTTTTTAGTTTTTCTTCTCAATTGCTCTGCTGCTCTCTACTGATACCATTTTGGGAGCAGCCCAATTTCTGCATGTAAAATCCACACTGCATTATAGGAGAGTTGTAAGAAAAGTCCATACTCACATAAAACCAGAATATATTATTTTTAGTCTTACATTAAAAAAAATCTTCAATTATTACTGAAATCACTTCTAATACAAACAGACCAGTAATACTCTCTCAGTAAAATTAAGAAATTACATTGAGCCACCTTAGTTCTTCTGTGAAGACACATTTTTATCAATATTTTTATGGTTCCATACATTGTGTCCTTGGCAGATGCTTTTGTCTCTCCTCCAGAGGTTCAGCAAGCAAGCAAATTTTCATCAAGCAACCAAAATAATTTTGTCAGCAAGCTGTGTTTTAGTTTTTCTCACACTTACTTTAAGCCTTTAAAATTATCTTGTTGCATACCTACAGTATTTTGTCTGTTCTCTTCATCAAAATGTACCATTTTTATGTGTAAATATTGCAGCAAATATCATGGGGTTTATTGTTTGATTCTGCTACATTTTCTTCTGTTAAAGAGAGTTCTATTTGACAGTAAACTAGAAGTTGGTTTCTTGTATCAAACCCCTGAATTTGTATTTGATGTACTAGCAAGGAGGTATACGTAGAAGAAAGTATTTCTTATGCTGGAAAATTAGCCATGCTGTAGAGTTTGGTATACTTAAAACAGCACGTAAAACATTTTAGCAGTATGATGGTAAACACTTGTTTATTAAGAGCCATGTACTGAATAATCAGAGCTGTACCTAAAACTTCAGAGGCTCAGTTTCTCTTTGAGTAAGAATTAACTTTAGTGTAATCCACAGGTCCTCTGGTAACAGGTATCATAGAAACATGGAAGAGTTTGGGTTGGAAGGGACCTTTACAGGCCATCTAGTCCAATCCCCCTGCAATGATCAGAGACATCTACAACTAGATCAGGTTGCTCAGAGCCCCAGCCAACCTGACTTTGAAGGTTTCCACGGATGGAGCATCCACCACCTCTGTGGGTAAATTGTTGCAGTGTTCTACCATCCTCATAGTAATAAATGTCTTCCTTATATCTCCCTATTGGTTTAAAACCATTACACTTTGTCTTATTGTAACAGCTCCTGCTCTTGTATTTTTGCAAATATATCTAACAACCATGTGTTACCCCAGCATGGCAGCACCAATACCACAGCAGCAACACCACAGGAAATTTGATTTGATTTCTCAACTAAGTTCCTGCAGATGTTGGGAAATTCCCTGTAATTCAATATACATTTTTAAAACATTCATTGTATGCAAATAAGAAAGATAATACAAAAACTCTATTCTTCATGGTTCTATTGGTCTTGAATGAAAGTTTGTAGTCTTTTGACTACCTAATCTAATTAAAAAAAAAATCAGCTGAAATCACAGCTTTTCTTTTTTTGCTATTTAGAATGCCAAAGGGCTCCAGTATGTCTTATGTCACCCAATGAAGTCAGTGATGAGTCTTCCTCACTTTATTCTAATGTCTGGTTATTAAAAGGCAAATCTCAAATAACATCNTTGGTTTCTTGTATCAAACCCCTGAATTTGTATTTGATGTACTAGCAAGGAGGTATACGTAGAAGAAAGTATTTCTTATGCTGGAAAATTAGCCATGCTGTAGAGTTTGGTATACTTAAAACAGCACGTAAAACATTTTAGCAGTATGATGGTAAACACTTGTTTATTAAGAGCCATGTACTGAATAATCAGAGCTGTACCTAAAACTTCAGAGGCTCAGTTTCTCTTTGAGTAAGAATTAACTTTAGTGTAATCCACAGGTCCTCTGGTAACAGGTATCATAGAAACATGGAAGAGTTTGGGTTGGAAGGGACCTTTACAGGCCATCTAGTCCAATCCCCCTGCAATGATCAGAGACATCTACAACTAGATCAGGTTGCTCAGAGCCCCAGCCAACCTGACTTTGAAGGTTTCCACGGATGGAGCATCCACCACCTCTGTGGGTAAATTGTTGCAGTGTTCTACCATCCTCATAGTAATAAATGTCTTCCTTATATCTCCCTATTGGTTTAAAACCATTACACTTTGTCTTATTGTAACAGCTCCTGCTCTTGTATTTTTGCAAATATATCTAACAACCATGTGTTACCCCAGCATGGCAGCACCAATACCACAGCAGCAACACCACAGGAAATTTGATTTGATTTCTCAACTAAGTTCCTGCAGATGTTGGGAAATTCCCTGTAATTCAATATACATTTTTAAAACATTCATTGTATGCAAATAAGAAAGATAATACAAAAACTCTATTCTTCATGGTTCTATTGGTCTTGAATGAAAGTTTGTAGTCTTTTGACTACCTAATCTAATTAAAAAAAAAATCAGCTGAAATCACAGCTTTTCTTTTTTTGCTATTTAGAATGCCAAAGGGCTCCAGTATGTCTTATGTCACCCAATGAAGTCAGTGATGAGTCTTCCTCACTTTATTCTAATGTCTGGTTATTAAAAGGCAAATCTCAAATAACATCTTTCAGCTAAAGTACCAACAAATCCAGGATACTGCCTAAAAATACATAGAAATAGGACATAAAAAACTCAATTTTGCAGGTTTGCAGACTTAAACACTGGCTGGATTGAATTGAAGGAAGGACATTAGAAACTAACCTCTCTTCTTAAAGCATTATCAGTTCTGCTCTTAACTACAGAACCACTTGTACCATCGCTTGCCCAGATTTCAGAAGAAATTCTGAAGTCACATTCAAATACTCAAGGAAATATCTCAGAAAAACGTCACATATTTGGACAATCTGAACTATTCTGATAGAATTCTTGTTTATTGTTTAGTTTTATCTCTAGTACCAGGCAATAAACTACATCCTGTTCCCGTTTTATCCCTCAAGACTCCACATGACATTTGAATATGATCTCTTCATCAAATGTCCCAATCAAGCTTATACAATAACCAAAGCCTCCTACAACAGAAACCATGAAGATGAAAAGGAGCAACTTCAAAGCGCTATCACAAATTCCAATGTTGCATCTTCCAGACAAGAACAAACTGTCAACTCAGAATTAAAGTTCCAACAAATATTTCATGAAGCCTTGGGTAACAGAACTAGCAATCCTGTAACTAAGGTAAAAGTCTTTGAGATCCGGATTTAATCCAAAATCCAAAGTGAGTTTTTATTTCGGAGGAAAAAAAGGATCATGGAAAAACTTACAGTAGGAGCAGCCGTAGACTTCAATTCTTAGCCCAATTTGGCCCTCTCCATTCCAGTCCAAAGGAACTATCCTTACATAGCGAGCAATAACTGGATGTTGTAAATCATGCCGGACCACGCTGTCAGAGTTCGTATTTCCAGGAAATGCCTAAGGGAAAGAAGGGAGAAAAAAAATCAGTTCTAGTGTCTATACGCTTGGCATCCAAATAAATACATATAAAATCCCATAATAAATACCAATCACGGAACAAAACCCCAAAGAATAAGGACTACTACTGCAAACTATAGTCATCAAAATATTGAAAGAGATAAAGTTTAAGTTGTTCTTTTGTTTACAGTTATAGGAATAGCTATTTACATGCTCAGACACTACTTACTCAAAAAATATATCTTAGAAGAATAATTGTTTTGTACTATGCATGCATAGTAGACCCAGCTGGTCACAGATGTAAGGAAGATGCACAGGATCCCTTCTTTGGTGGACTCACAAAATTATAACATGTTAACAGTTACTTTCACCTTAATTTTTCTGTGCTGCAGCTATTGATGTGCTAAATGGTGATGATGGCACTCCTCACTTCATAGATAAGATAGTAGGAGACATTAATTAGTGTCTTTGAAGTACTTATATATTTAAGTGGTATAAATGAACAGTTCTCTCTTCTGAGCTGAAGAGAAGACAAAGGAAAGCGTACACTGAACAACGACAAAAAATCCTACTGAGCAAGCAGCTACCTGTTTTCTTAATCTTGTTCTAGGAATCACAGGACTTCATAGAGGGAATAAAAATTTTGATTCCTTTAAAAATGTGTATTTTAGGGAGCATGCAAGGTAATACTTCATAGTTCAAGTACAAATTCCATTTGGGAATGTCTTAATTTTATGATGCTTGGCATAATCTTATCGAAATCCTATTAAATGTAGAGGATTGCTGGTAGCTTTGGTTTGGGCTTATTTGTTGGGTTTTTTTTTAAATTTCCTAGAAGTGTTATGGTCAAAGGAAGCTGAATATAGGAAGACATGATATTTTCTACATAATTTAAATAAATTATTGATGAAAATGAGTCTCAAAATCAAAATTATTTTCCATAGCTCTCCAAACTTTGTGCCCTGACTTGTGCTTTACCAGTCCTTTGCTAGAAAGAGAGCTGATGTCAGCAGGTACTTGGCATTTCAAGGGTTCCTACTGCTCTATGAATCAGTGACCTCTGCTGAATGCATAAACATAGTCAATAGAGAATAAGGCAGTCCCAGATTAATAAAACACATTCCATTTAGTCTCCACCAGAACAGTATCTTTTAAACACAGCCTTCATTTAAATAAATGGGGAATGACAATACACGCTTTGTGGATAATGCAAATATCAGGCCAAAATCCATTATTGCAAGACTGAAAAATCAATTTGCAGGAGCTTGAAAATGATGCACAATTGCTGTAAAATCTCCTTTTCTGGCCAAAAGATTTAAAAGTATAATTTAGACCCACATCTCTAATAGGAGTTTTTTAAACAGGGAGTGAATCTCTGGCTAAAAAATAAATAAAATATAGAAATTTACACTAAGAAACCTCCTTGCATAACTATTTTTTTCAGAAAAAGGTGGAAATACCTATATAAATTAAAAAGTTTTTCAGATTATTAATCTCATTAAATCACTTAAATAATATTGCCAAATGTAATGTTTTTTTCTTTAACCCAAACTGGGAAAATGATCAAAATGGCTCACTTGTCTGTAAAACACTGTCTCATGAGCCCAGCTCCAAAACTCTCTGTTCTGTAAATCATTTCTCTTCTTGTCTTGGATACTGACTTCTGTAAGCTGCTACATAATTCAGCTCACATTGCAATGAAAAGACTTGGAACATTATTAGCAACAACCACTTTTCTCAAAGTTAGTGCTCCACAGGACAGCAACATAATAAGAATTAAGAAAGGTAGGAAAATAAGTCCCAAAATCCTTTCTAAGCAGTGCTTTTGAACATTATGAATGGAGCTTTCAAAAGTATTCACTGAGATTTTTGTCGCTCCCTAAGAGCAGACTCTGTTTAGCTGCAAATAATTTGCAAAATTTAACAGGGCAGGTTTACAGGACAGGTAACATATTTTAACAGGCCAACTAATATAGTTTAAAAATAAATAAATAAATGATCAGTCATTCAGTGGAAGTTGCAGCAAAAATTGTTGTGTGATCTTTAAATTTCCCTTTGGCTTTACCAATGTGCTTCAGCCACCCCCCTGTACATAGGGACACCGTAGAGACACGCAGTATCATTCTCCTTGCATGACTAAAACAATTTTCTCTCTGGAGAAAAGTGAAGGTAAGGGCTTGGGAAATTTGGAAGGAGAGCTATGGAATATTAAGATTGGGACTCAATTTTTTATCCCATACTTAAAGAACAACTATATTCAAATCAATAATTAAAAATGCTAGAGCTAAATTATAAATTCATGTAAGTATTGTAATGAAGTAACATACAGTTTAACAGTAGTGTGTAAGTAGAACTGGCCAAAAATGGTTTTAGTTTTCTGTAATAGGACAGTTTGCAACAGTTTTACAGTACTCAATTGTGTGGATAAAGGAAGTACATTACAAAATCTCCTTTTGGGAAAATGCATTTTACAATAAAGAATTAAAAAGAAATTCTCAGCATTAATAAGTTTATCTCTGAAATAATGAAGCACAGAAATGCCTGAAATGTTATTAAGTGAATAACAGTGGAAGTTCTCATACTTTAACCAAAGAGTAAAATGGTGAAAGAATGGGTGGTTAGATCTTCAACCAAATAAACAAAAAGATGTTTGTTATATCTCAACTCTCTGTGAAGCAGAGAAAAACCCTGTACTTCACTGAAAAATATCATCACATGTATACCAGAGAACCTAACTCAATTAAGGGGAAAATTAATTCTTCACCTGAAAAATTCTGTATCCAAATTAATGATCTAGTCACAGAGAAGTACTGAAATTACTTCAGTGTAGACTCTTTCTAGGATGATGTAAAAATAGAGCTATGCATGGAATAGTAGGATATTTCTTTCCCTCTAAGAGGAACTACTAAATTTTTTTCATAAGTTTTTTTTTTTTTAATTACTAGTACTTTTTCTAACTACTTTAATTTTATACTTACTGTTATATTCTTGATAGTTGTATTTTGCCTTTTTAGCAAAGGAAGGAATAATTTATGTCTCTGAATTTCTTGAAAAAACTTCTATGTTTCTAGCTTTGTTTTGTCACTGCAATATGAAAACACTACAGAGTCTGTGTTCCATGGTACTATAGCTCTATAAATGGCAGAACTAGGAAACAGAAGTACCATACTATAAAATATGGAAACATCCACAGGCAGGCAGAATATGTCTTTAGGAAATATAACTGGGTTTTTTTTGGGACTCCAAGGTGAGTTAAGCATGATGCTGACTAAACCTTGAAACTTTTATTTTATAGAAAATCCCCCAAATTCCAAACCAAATAATTTTTTCAGAAACTAGAAGGATTACAAAAGCGAGATGTTGACAGCTTTGGTTATGGCTGCCAGCCTGCACAGCAAAGAAAATCTCGAAACTGTTTTTCTCTTGAATTCTCAAGACTCTGAACCATCAAGCAGCAGAGCAGGGCTGGCTGGGTGCTGGAAGGTCTCAGCCAGCAGCGCAGTGGGATGGTGTTTGGCAGTGCAGGGCAGTTCAAATCCAGGGGCCCTGGAAAAATTCATGCCACGTATTGGTTCTGCACAAGCTGACTGAAATCCACAGCAGATTTCAGAGAAGACAAGATGTTTCAAAAATATGTTTCTACTTTTCCACATGAACATTTAAGAAAAAAAAAAGACAAAACCTGAACTTCATCAATTCCTCCTTGCTGGAGAAACATTTCTTTGTTCAGTACCTATGAAAACAGCCCAATTGTGCCATGCAAACTCACATAGCAAGAGTAAGAGGATTGGGTAAAGGAGAACGTTAAGAGATTAACTTCAAGGAGAAGGGCGGGGTGGGGGGAGGGGGAGAGAAAAAAGAAAGGATAGAAAAACAGGTTGCTGAAGAAAAGAATAATAGCAATTAAAGAGAAAAAAAATTAATGCATCAGAAAGCAACAGATGTCTGTTATCTCCATTTCAGCTCAGTTTTGACATGTTGCTATAATTTCATGTGGTGCCATTGTGTGGATTAAAAATAGGTGACAGGAAGCAGTAATCTTCTATTTGAAGGAGTATTTCTTCATTCTCTCCAATGAACAGTGCAATCAGTAACACTACCGTTTGCATACCCTACTCTTCCCTGAAAACAAACACGTTCAAAGCTAAACAACATTTCTACAGCATCCTGCATAATCACCTCACACAGAAATGCATCTGAATGAAAAAAAAGTATTTGAAAGTAATTAAAAGTTATAGCGTATTTCCCTTATCACAAGTGATGAAATCCTCAAATGATTCAGCAGGTGCTGAATCATATCTTTGAAATTTGTGGTTATAGAATGACCAGAACTCCTATGAGCTCAGGATTAACAGGTGGATCAACTAAACATTATAATGCTGATGATGCTGTGTTCATATGAACTTGATTCTATCATCAGTGCTAGCAGTAAATTCTATTTTCACTGGTTTTCCATATACTTCCCTCAGCTACATTTCTCTGTTTTATATATATTTTTGTGCGTATACATATATATACTAACACCCCCGTGTGTTATGTGTGTAGTACTATAAATTTCTGGAAAACTACTCACATACTCAAAATAAGGAACATCTACTAGCAGGCTTTCACTAAAACTGAGTACACTTTTTTGTTCTATGCTCAAAACGTTTCCTAGCATCTTTTAATCAGATCCATCTTTTTGTTCACCTTACATCCTTATATTCTCTACTGATTCCTAGGAAGTTTATTTACAAGTTCAAATTCTGTCTTTGTATGCTGAAAACATATTTGAACCATGTGTGCATCATAAGTTAATGAATAATATAATGGAATCATCATTACGTGCAAAGACGAAAGCCAAAAGCTTATTTGCTGCCTTTTACCCTTTCACATTTCCAAACAAAAGTAAATGATTTAGCAACAAAACATTATTGATCTTTATAACAAAACAGGCTAACATATAGCCTGATTACTGCTTTACTGTAAAAGAACTCAATCTCCTCTACAGGAACTTTGATTTTTTGTTGTTTTGACAAGAGCCTCAAGAAAACTGTGAGTTTCAAAAAATTTTTAAGGAATAATGTCATTTTCTATTCACAGACAACTTGGAGGGATTTCCGTTCCATATAATGTTTTCTAAAAAATGTTTTTAAAATTCAAAGGCAGAGAATTGAAGAGCAAGATAAGACACCTGAGCATAATTTCGGATACCTGAAAGAAGAATTAAATACGAGCTTCATTACAAAAACTCTGTGGGTTTTAATTTAATGTATTGACGTTTGCAGTTTTTCTGTTAAAAATAAACAAATGAAACTCCTATACACAAGTAACAAACACAAACCAAAAATCCCCACACCCTCACAACTACTGCTTCCAGAACGTGACTCAGTAACTGGACGTAAGTGAAACATGCTTTTATCTTCTGGCACTATTGTAGGATATTATCTTAATTTAATTTACTTTGAGTAATGAAGTCTAAAGCCAAAATCCTTAACAAACAAAGAACTACCTCTCCATCTTGCTCATATATCCCAAATCCAAGAATTAATTGCCTTTCTCATACTTCTATGTACAATAGCTCATACTTTGTTTATGCATGGAAATATTACCAAATTATCTGTGAATTTTGCTAGGGAAACTAACTTCTATCCAGGACTGGACAGCAACCCATTGTTCACTTTGTATTATTGGAAGATTTGAGGTAGGATATCTGACAATGCACATATGCACAGACTGGAGGGTTTTATTCAGTTTTCTTCTCCCCAGAACTCCACTTAATAACCTTATTCCCCTAACCTTTAGACTCATGAACGAGGAGACACAGACGTATGGATACTGTTAAATTTTACTGTATGGGACATCACATATAGCATCACAGCAAAGGCACCAACAGTGTCACATTTCTTTACATCCTGAAATTGAATAATATTCCAGAGATGGGTGAAATATCTCACTGGCAAAGACATTCTTCCCTTTTGGTGAAGGCACCAAACACAACATGAAAAATTTCAAAAACAGATATTCACAAAGCTAATAGATTATTTTCAGGCCTGCACAATGAAGAAGAAATTTCAATCCCTATGCTGAACTATATAGATTTTGTTCCAGTTGACATAAAATGGGAACATTCTAAAATTTTTTTAAACCTAAGCTATACATAAAAAAAATATTAAAATATCATTAGGGATGTAAAGTCAACACTGCTAGTAGAATTATTGTTTCCGACAGGGTCTTATTGAATTCCTGAATATCTTTATGATATTAATTTATTTACATAATTACCTGCTGTTTATTCCCCAGAGATTCATACAATTCCCAGAGAGAAAATTGTGATTATTCGTCCTGATACACTAAACAACTGAGGCTGAAATACCTTGAGGTTTTAGGGTGTTTTGTTTTTTGGGGTTTGTTTTCATTTTTTAATCATATCTAAATTCAAGGGAAAACACATGAGCTTGATTTGAAAAATTTTGCCAGTGCAAGTCTGTCCTAGTCTCTGGCAATTTGTTCCCAAGATTTAATATTCAGCATTTACACTTTGATTTAAATTGAGAAAATACAACCTTCCCGCCACTGAATAACATTCCATCTTTGTTGTTAAGATCAACTGATTGCATTATTAGTTAAAGCTTCTTAACACTTTGGGGAGTAATTATTATCTTGCTCTTAGTATTAAATAAACTAAACAGATTTTAACTCTTAGACATTGCAGGGCCCACTGTGGGAGCAACTTGAGGTTTCAAAATGAATAAGACTGGTATCTTTAAGATAGCTCCTTTATTAGCATGAGAGAATGAAGCATGCACAGTGTCTAAGCCTGTGGGCTGCCAGATGGGAATGGGCCATCTTCCATGAAGGTAAGAGACAGGGTGTGCCCTACATCACAGGTGCTGGATTCTCTTTGTGACAGTTCCCATGTGATGCTAGACAAGTAAGTTGCAAAGAAATTTTCTGTGGCACTTAGTATAGTTCCAGGGAGACACAAAACGATCAGGTAGTTTTGACTTAATCTTTCACTGTCTCGGTTTCACATATAAAATATGGAGTAAAAATTAAATTATTTTATGGGGTTGTAAAAATAAAATAATACTTATTAAGCACCTAGTCAAGTATTCACATGGGTGTCTAAATTAGAAATCTGAGCCTTTTGTGGTCACTGAAGCCAAGTGGGAGATAGGAACTAAATTAAAATCTTGCCAGTCTTCAGCTGCTACACAGTAGAATATACATTTTCCTAGGTACAAAATAAATGTGTTCTACAAAATAGAGAATGTGATCAACACCTTAGTTCCCAAAGTTGCCCACTGACTGATTCATGTCAAAAGAAAAAGAATACAAAAGTCAGTGTGAAATAGTTGTGCAGGCAGAATAAAACCCATTTTTCTCCACAGGAGTTGTGAGATTTTATTCATTAATACACAAAAACTTACTTCTGCTGCATCTTCTGTGGAATGACAGAGAGACAGGAAGAATGGGTTTCCAAGATACCTAAGCACAACTGCAATTGTCACTGAAATAACAACAGCAGCAGCCCTCTGATCACTGGCTGCTGGTGGACAGAGCTGAGCAGCAACAGGAACTCTCACCTTGAGAAGGCCAAACACAAAGGAAACCAGAGTGGTCCTTGGTTTCTTTTCCTCTCTACTACTGGTGTACCTAGACATTTTTGCACAATTTGATGATTTTAAAATAGCTTTTTAGTAATTTCCAGAACAGTATTTACTCCTTGTGCACCGCTCTTGTCTCAAAGGTTCTTGTATCTCTTCTACACAGCCCTACTACTCTGCTGGGTTACTTGCAACCCAAACAGTCGAGGCTGTTACAGGAGGGTGCACTTAGGAGAGGAAAGCACAAACTCAGCAGTGCCATTCCACACCCCCTGACTTAGTGCATCGGATTATAAGGCTCAAACACCCTGCAGGAAAAAGTACAAAGGCAAAATCTGTTGTAAATACTGTTGAGAATCATCTAGGGCATAAGTAAGGACATAGCAACTAAATAAAGCTTTCGAGCTCTTAATTAGTTACATATCAATCTAAACAACGATCTTCACCCATGATAGAAAATACTGATTCGTAACTTCAGTTTGTAACTATAAATAAAAGTTACTGCACTTGCTGGTTTTATAGTCTTTCAATTTGAGCCATAAGCAAATCAGGATGGTCAATATTTAAGATAAACTTTTCTCAGTTATGAATAGTTTTCATTCCTATGTTTTATTCACAGAAGAGTCCAGAGACTGCTTTCCAGATCGTTGCCATTCTGACTGGACAATTAGCATGCAAGAAACAACTGTGAAACAAAATGTGGCATATCTGAAATAGTTGCAAGAGTACAATTGCAAATCAGTCTGTGAGGAATAAAGTCTGGTTATTCTGTATTAATTGCTTAATGCATAAAGTTAATATTGTATACTGAGATAAAATAAACATACTTTGAAGACAAAAATTAAACAATCAGGTGTTTTTCTCGTATACTTTCAGTATCTATTTAATTCTGGGATTATAGTTAATTGCAAATAGCACTTGTATTCTCCATAATTCAGATAAGCTTCCCAATAAAGGGAAGTAAGACTGGATTAAAAAAAGCCAATAAGCTGTCTTTAAACATGTTTCAGCTGTCCTTAAATCCTATTAAAACATTACAAAATTGATTTAAAATTATAGAAACATCAAAAGTATGCATTTGAAATAATTTTGAATATTTTTTTGGTTTTTTTGCATGCTTCCAAGTTGCAATGTTTATGAAATAAACAAAGTTCACACATAGTATTAAGTCAAGATCTAGCAAAAAAAGGACTAAAGAAAAAAAAGGAAAATTAGCACTATTGCCATCTAACAGTAACACGTTTCAGTTTCTGGCCGTAGCTGCAGTACTCTCTGAATATGTCAAGATGAAAGAAAATAAAAGTAACTTACCTAGAATGCTTCACGTACACTAAAATTATGAATTCCAAAGGGTGATGCAGTTCCCAATGTCAACTATGATACAAGAACTCACTAAACATTTTCCTTTCCTTTTGTCCAGCTCACCCTAGGCAGAGCCCATGCTCTGAAAGTTATGACCTTCAGTCGAGATCTTCCTGACAAAGGATCACAGTTTCAGAACCTTCTGGTCTGTGACCCAGGACATGAGCACAAAAACCGTAACCAAAATGTAAATATGAGAAACATCAACGAAAAGTGTGTAGATCCTTTCTAAAACCCAGTATAAGGTTAAAAGGGCTTTAAATGCAGAGAATCATAAGCAAAAGGGCATGCAAGCAAACACAAAATTCTTGTCTCAGGAAGAATATCTGGAGTAGGATTCCTCAGAATAATCCTTTCAAACTGATCAAAGGAATACTACTAAGAAATCCCCAAAGGCAGAATTACAGTATGTGACAGGCTTCAAACGTGCCTGCTTGTCCTTCAACTTGCATTCAATAGCTGCTCATCTTTCTAGGGAAATAAGGACAGTATTAACCACTGGCTTTTTGAAATGATACCAAAAATCCACAAGAATATTTTACGAAGGAATGTGGAAAGAAATATCTGAATTGTCAGAAGCTACCTCTTTCTTCAGGGATTTCTTTAATTTTTTTTTTTTTTCTGCTAAAATGAACATGACTGAAAGATTTTCAGGAGAAATGCAGAATTCTTGTGTTTCTGCTCAAGTCCATTCTCATTCTTCATACAAAAAGTGCCTGGTATCTGTATCAGAAGTTCAGAGTAAGAAGTAATCTTTGATTAGAAACCCCTGTGAATTTAGTAAACTGTTAGATGTCTTAACAAAAGAGACAATAATGGAATAAGAAATACTGAAGGTCCTATTTTTGTTTTAAAGTGTATAATTTTATGTCATCCCGTTACCTCTTTTGCAATGGTATGCTTTCAGAAGTTATATTTTTCCCTTTGACAGAGATAATATGCATTTATAATTTCCATATGATGTTGTTTTGTTCAGGTTCACATCAACTACTACTCTGAAAGTGAATGTATAGTCATCTTTTAGTTGAAATGCCTTCAAATAGCTGTTAGCATCTGAAATAAGAGGACTTCCATAAATCAAAAACCTTGTTTAATAATTGCCAAAGGTAAATCTAGTTTGCAAACAATAACTGGAAGAGGGAAGGATTTTAAAATTTTGATCGCCTGTCCACTTCCTTCCTTACAATTCATTAAGCAAGTAGTAAAGTTATGTAATGGCCCAATTTTCTTTCAACAGAAACTTCCTAAATTTAATTTTAAGCTGAGTCATAAATCTAGGGGATTGAACATTAGAGTCAATTGATTACTAGTTGTGTGCAAGTCATTTTTTTTCCTCACACAGCATTGGCAATTTTATCTGACTCAGATATTTCTGGTTTATTTATTTTTGGCAGCCAGGAAACATGCTTCTCTGGCCAAGGAAGCAGTGACATTTTGAGTTTAGCATGACTTCTTTGCAGTCTTTTCTACCACTGAGCAGGGTCAACAGCCTCCATGGCCACTAGCTTAAAAGAAGAGTTGGATGTCAGTAGAACAACAGTGGTGTTATTAATGGCCTCACGTGTTTTACTACTCATGTAGGAGGAGAAAGTGGAAATTCTGATGTAAAAAGATCTTCATTACTTAGGTGCAATATTTTTATAACATGATTCTGCTTGCCTGTGACAAGGATTTGCTGCGGCACAGAGAAGATTGCTGTGATTCTGTTCCCATGCAAAGCCCCAGCTGATCAGGAAAAGGCTGGCAGATACACAGTGAATCTTCTCGCATATTCTTTTTTTTCCCAAAGCTACCTCACACTGACACTGCTGTTTTCCAGTAAGGCAAAGCGTTCCTAGCATCATCAGCTTTAGTAGAGTAAGGACACCATTATCTTGCTGTTATTAGTTTGCTATATTCCTTTCTCTAAAAATAATATAAGAGAAACCAAAAACATCCTTTGTGGATATTTTTAGGAAGGAGGAGTGGAAAGACAAAGGAACCAGGATCTCCCTGTCTATCCCTTTCTCTGCCTTCTAGACTTATTTTGTTACCACTTGAGAGTATTTTAAAAACAAGCTTGCAAGTTCTTAGAATAAATTTGGAGCTCTTCAGATGAAAGAGGCCATCATAATGTTACTGTTTCTCTACAGGATCACAGGAAGCACCTGCAGGAAATGCCTTTACAGGCATTTGATAAAACTCTGTACATACTTGTAACAGCATAAGCACAGCAGCCAGGAATGACTGCTGGCAGTTGAGCTTTGCTGCTTACTTACTGTGTGAGCTGAGAGTGACATCCCAACGCCTCTGAAACTCATTCTGTCTGTAAGACGGAGATAATTCTCTTGGAAGTGTTTGTTGAGAATTAATTAGCTATTATTTATGCACTGATCCTTTAAAAACAAACCAAATCCATTCACTGTTTTTATATCCCTGCCCACTCTAATAACAACAACAACAACAATAATAATAATAATAATAATAAAAATAATAAATCAAATTACAGAGATTCATTGACTTTCATAGCCAGAAGGGAGCATTATGATAATATATTCTGGAGTTCAGAAGACACAGGGCCAACTCCCATGCAATAGTTTAGTTAATGAGTTCACAGTCTGGGCTATAGTGCACCATTCATAAAGTTACCCAACCTTGATTCCAAAACTGAAAGTGACGGAAAATCAAATTTATCACACCCCTACAGAAGCTCTTTCACAGTTATATTCAGTGTTAAATATATGCATTATTTCTACTTGGTTTGTTCATCCAGTCACTGGATCTTATTACATCTTTTGCTCTATATCCAAGAATAGTTCACTACCATGAATAACTTTTCCTTTTTAAGAATGTGGCAAACTGCAATGAGAAAACACTGACTATGCTTCTGTAACTTTAAAATAATCAGATAACTAAGCAAAATCAGTAATTTGTCTGGGACATCTTGCAAGATGACAACATGATCTGGCTTGCAAAATCTTTACAGGCTTTCTTTTAAAGCCACTAGCTTCCCTCCTCTCTTCCCACAAGACACGTGTAAAATCAGACTAAAATAACAGCATGGATTTCCATTCATTTTTTGTGGAATTCATTCTATTGTCATGTCACTGTCTTAAACACCAAGGTTAAAAACAGGCCCACCAAAAGGTTTCTAATTATCACTCACATTTTGCATTATAATCTAGCAGGGATTGCTATATTGTATGGAAACAGAAATCTTTCAGGCAGTCTCCAGTGTGCTTCATGCAAACCCATCTGTGACTTAATGATGTAAGCATTATGGTAACACAATAGCTCATACTTCCATTTAAAAGTTGTCAATCCTTTTTTGGTTCAGATAACCTCTGTGTGATCCAAACTGATTACTCAGAATAACTGATATAAATATTAAGTAGCTGTCATATTAATACATCATAGGTCAGGGTTAATATCTAGTTTTTAGGAAGAATGTAACAAAAAATTCAATCCATCTTTGAATAAAGATGTTTGGGATTTTTTAAAGAGACCATTTCACACTCATATATGTATACAATATAATTGTTTAACCTTGCTAAGATAGGCTTGCTCATGGAAAAATAAAAAAAAGTATAGTTTAGACAGAATGAAGAGCAAAGGTGGGAAGAAAGTAGCAGTAATAGATCCTTGTTTTCAACAGCTTTTCATAAATTCTCTTGGGAAGCCAACTGAATTTCATTGAAGGGAGTGAATCAATGGTTCTTCATAAAAAGAAAATCAATTAGAAAGTCATTACCTGAAAATTAGCACTCAAAAAACAAAATTCCATTTTAAAGCCAATTAGACTGCATGTCAGTACTAAGTTGAATTGCATTTGCATTGATGTATGCAAAACGATTAACATCCTCCATCCCTAAGAAACGTAGAGAGTGAAAAATTAAAGAACATGTTTAGAGACGCTGCTGAATTTGTTTTTTGCAAGCTATCTATCTCAACCAGCAGATGACTGTGCTGGGCTTTTAAACAGCTTTACATTGTATATCTCAAGTACTGATGTTGTTATTGGAATTACAACACTTGAGGAAACCTCACTTCTGCTTCCTATCATAACAACAGATAGGAAAACAACTGCTAATGTAAAAACCAGAGAGGGAGCTGAAGGTGAGTAAATACCTCCTGAGCCTCTTTCTCCCAATAGCTTGCCATAGTCCTGGCATGATTTGTGTTTTGAGCCACTCTGGAAAGACAAACAGTGTTAAGTGTTGAGAAGGAGGAGTAGACAGCATCTCATAGAAGAGTTAGAATCTCCTCCTGGGCTGCAGCTGGACAATCAATCCATCCTGTTTATAGCAATAGGATTAATCCACTATGCCTGGGTCTGCCAGCACAGAAAGGGTGGTATATCATTCCCTCACAGGTCTGGTCTGAGTAAAACAGGAAGAGGCAGAACCCAGCCCCTGAAGATAAGATCTTCTCAATGCTGAAGAGGCACTCTGATAAGTATGGCTCAGGGCATTGCATCTTTGCAAGATAGGGTGCACTGCCTCTACATCTACAACTAGAGGTTTATCTTAAGGATAGAAGATGAAAATAGAAAAAATGAGACACAGAAGTATGAATTCATTACAGAGCATCAAGCACATCTTAATCACATACTTCACATCATGCACACACTTATGTAGAATTAGGTTAAATGGCTAAAATATTAAGTGCCATCTTGAAATGAGACACTTCTCTGAGTTGGTAAAAGTGTTCAAGAGTCAATCGAAGAGGCGACAGCAGAGGCATCAGCGGTGACTGAGGTCAGTCTTGGGTTGACTGTTGCATTATGCTGTACGGGAGGATCCTAAGCTCAGGGACACCTGATCAGCAGCCCAAAGCCCACTCAAGACCCAGCAACCCTTGGGAGCCCATCAAGCAAGGAGGGGGCATTGCCAGGAGCAATTGCCAAGGAGGAGACTGAGCAAAAATGCCAGGAGGCCTCTATGGATGGATAAGGAGCCGCTGTGCAAACTCAAAGCAAATAAAGAAGCTTTCAGGAAGTGGACATGAGGATGAGTGGCCTGAGAAGAGTATAAGAAAATTGTACGGGAAGCTAGAGACAAGGTTAGGGAAGCCAAAGCCCAGTTAGAATTGAGTATGGCCAGGGGTACTAAGGAAAGGCTTTTACAAATATGTTGCAAACGAGAGAAAGATGAAGGATAATGTGGGCCCTCTCTGGAAGGGAGTGGGACACCTGACTGCCCTGGACAAAGAGAAGGCTGGGGTTCTCAACGACTTCTGTGCCTCTGTCTTCAATGGCAAGTGCTCCAGCCACGCCACCCAGGTCGAGAAAGGCAGATGGATGGACTGGGAGGACGAAGACCCTGAGCCCTCTGTAGGAGAGGATCAGGTTCGAGACCATCTAAGGAACCTGAATGTGCACAAGTCCACGGGACTCAATGAGGTTCATTTGTGGGTCTTGAGGGAGCTCGCAGATGAAGTTACTAAGCCACTATCCATCATTTTTGAAAAATCCTGGCAGTCAGGTGAAGTCCCTGATGACCGGAAAAAGGGAAATATAAGTGCCATTTTTAAAAAAGGGAAAGCAGAAGACCTGGGGAGCTACAGTCAGTTTCACCTCTGTGGCAGGCAAGGTCACAGAGCAGATTCTACTGGAAACTATACTAAGGTTGAAGGAAAAGAAACACATGATTGCTAACAGCCAAAATGGCTTCACAAAAGGGGAATCATGCCTGACAAATCTGGTGACCTTCTATGACACAGCTACAGAGCTGGTGGTCCCAGGCAGAGCAACTGACATTATCTAGATGGACTTATGCCAAGTGTTTGGTACTGTCCTGCACAAAGCCTTTGTCTCCAGACTGGAGAGAGATGAATTTGATGCATGGACCACTTGGTGGATAAAGAACTGGCTGGATGATCTCACACAGAGTCCACACCAAGACCAGTAACGAGTGGTGTCCCTCTGGGGTCAGTACTGGGGCCGATGTCATCCAACATTTTTGGTGGTGGCATGGACAGTGGGATCAAGTGCACCCTCAGAAGCTCGCTGATGACACCAAGCTCTGTGGTGTCCTGTTGACACACTGGAGGGAAGGGATAATGCCATCCAGAGGGACCTTGGCATGCTTGAGGGACGGGTTGTTGCAAACCTCATGAAGTTCAACAAAGCAAAGCGCAAGGTCCTGGGTGACACCTGGGTCACGGCAATCCCAGACACACCTATGGGTTGGGCAGAGAAGTGATTGAGAGCAGCCCTGAGGAGAAAGACTTGGGGCTGACAGGTGATGAAAAACTCCACATGAGCTGGCTTTGTGGTCTCACAGCTCAGAAAGCCAGTCAAATCCTGGGATGCATCACAAGGAGTGAGGGTCAAAGGAGGTGATTCTGTCCCTCTATTCTGCTCCTCTAAGATCCCACCTGGAGTACTCTGCACAGTTCTGGTGTCCTCAACACCAGAAGGACAAGGAGCTGTTGGAGCAAGTCCAGAGGAGGGCCACAAAATTGATAAGAGGGCTGGAGCAGCTCTTCTATGAACACAGGCTGAGAAATCTGAGGCTATTCAGCCTGGAGAAGAGAAGGTTGCATGAACCTTCCAATTCAGGTTCATAGCAACCTTCCAATATCTGAAGGGTCCTACTGGGAAGCTGGAGAGGGGCTCTCCATCAGGAACTGTAGTGACAGGACAAGGAGTAATGGGTACAAATTGAAAGAGAGGAAATTTAGGTTAAATATTAAGAATAATTTTTTTATTGTGAGTGTGGTGAGACACTGGAACAGGAGGCCCAGTGTGGTTGTGGATGCCCCAACCCTGGCAGTGTTCAAAGCCAGGTTGGATAAGGCCTTGAGCAACTTGGTCTAGCGGGAAGTTTCCCTGCATCTGTCAGGGGGCATTGGAACTGGATGATCTTTAAGGTCCATTCTAACTCCTTAAGTCTGTCTATATGTCTATGTCTATAATTCTATGATTCAAGAGCTTAATTTAAATGGTAAATTGAAGTGACAGACATGCTAGACTATAGAGACATCCCTGCCAGTTGAGCAAATGTGACACAGGCGGCCCGATACTAACCAGCAGCTTGTGCCACGGCAGCAACCTGAGGTGCCTCAGCTGGTGCTGGGTACCTAAGTTCAGGAAATGGAATTTCACAGTAGGTGCCTAAAACACATACGTCCATATGTGAGATTAATCCTGCCCTAGGGTTCTCTACTTATTTTCTAGCAATGGAAACTTAGTTCAGTGAAGAAATTAAGATAAAAATTCTACCTGTTCTCGTAACAGTTACTTGCACAAATAGATGTATTCTAAGTATTCTATGTGACAGAAACATGTAGAGTAGAAGGTTCATATGCAAATTCATATATATTTCTTCATTTACACAGATCAGAATATTTGCTTTTGGGCTCAGTTTTGACAGAAGCCTAATGCTTGGGAACAAAACATACCAAAATCCTATTAGATTGGATTTATGCTGGAATAATTTTTCTGGGCCAACAAAATCATCATTATGTTTAGGCTTAATAATTGAGTGAAATAATTAGTGCGAATCACTTTGCCGTCAAACCATGATTCCAAAATCTAGAAAAAAATCCTTAAAGTGTTAACTTGGATCTATGGAGTGGTACTGTAAACAGAAAAATGAAAAAATTGCATGCCTAAAATTAATAAAAATATTACATAATGAGATTGTTTGTTTTTTTTTTAAGACTGTTACTGGAGTTCTATATTTACAAAATCTAAAACCACTACATACTAGGCCTTTATTCCTCATTTAATCCACAGCTAACAAAACCTACTTCTAAAACAGTACAACTTTATATTGCTCTTTCATACAGGATAAAAGACGGTTATAAAATATATCTAAATTAGGTGTCAGTGTAAGAATATAAAGAAAAGTTTCTAAATGTTCATTTATATTTTACTACTGTAGCTCAGGTTTTTACCTCTACTTCCAAATAACCCCAGCTGAATACCTAGACATCTAAGTCACTGTGTGTGTTTAGGAAGGTGATTTGCTTGCTCGTGAGAAGTCCTCCTAAGAGGAAGGATTTTAGAACTTTCCTCAGCAAGAATACTGAGTACCTTATCTTTTGCTCCAACAGGTCAATCAGTAAGTCAGCTCTGCTTTCTTTGCACATCATCTGTAAGTTAGAATGCTGAGGGCCGACTTCTCACGTATTTTTTTGTGTTAAGGGAAAAAGAACTATAGCAGTAGATGATGAGAATATATAAGAAGTTGGTTCTAATCACAGCTATGCAAGGCTGTACTCCTGAAAGCAGCATTAAACCCTTAGGGCTGTGCTAAAAAATTGTTGTGCGGAGCTGAAACTATGCGTTTGCCTTTGTCAGATACATCTTGACATAATATTTGAAATATTTGAGCAAGTGACCTGACCCATTCTAGGTCCAAGTGAGGCAATGCATTTCTATTCAGGGGAAAGTTTATCAATTCAGACATCTACAAGACTTCTGAACTATTTATGTTTCTACCTAAATTATGAATTTAAAGTAAATATATCTTCTCAGACTGTAAGTGTAGTGATGCATCTTAAAGGCCATAAAAGTCATAAATTAACAAAGTTTTGTAGAAAGAGCCAAACACTAATAATAGTATTGAGTTCTCAAAAGCTTAAAACAGGAAAAAGGACATACTGGGGTAGGGAAGAAGAAAGAACAGAAAAAAAAATTGTAATTTACAATAATAAAACCAGCAAATACATGCACATTTCGGTCAACTGCTGACAAAGGCCTGGGAACAGCAGAAATCTGGAAATTAGTGGTTGCATTGGGTATTTCCTGGGTCTGATTAGGTCTCTAGTTTATTTCAAGTTGATTTCATGTTTCAGGAACAGCAGAAACTTTAAATACTGCCTGCTCAATAGGATAAGACACCCCCAGACTGCAGAGTAGTGATTTTTATCAGTAGAGCCTTCCAGAATGCCATTCAGAATTTGATTAAGTTTGTATAATGAAGAAATGGTATGTTTTCAAAAAGTCCTTTACTATAATTATTAGACAGAGTTGAGCTTTTAAAAACAACAACAACAAAAAATAATTTAATTTTTTTGGTGTGAATTTTTAAAAGGAATTCATAAGTGTTTTTCTAAATAGATATGATCCTAAGATTAATAAAAAGTTCTTCTGTTAGTGAAAATCTGTACTGTCCTGTATCCCTTGCTTATGTTTCAATAAAGGCCGAAACACCTTCTACTTAAGCAGCAGGGCTGATCATAGCGGAGCACAGAAAAATTTAGATACAGAGGATATGTCATGGTCGACATACATTATGTGATATTCTCTCTTTCTGCATAGATACCCCCCAAGTAGAACCGCTTCTTAACTTACAGTCTGAAAATAGAGGGTGATTAGAAAATAAAGTTTCAGGTAGTAGAGAGTGAATATTACTTTTGAATTGGGCAGAAAGTACTAAACAGAAGGATTGTCTTGCCACATGACAGAAATTATGAGACAGCATAAAAGACTACTGTGCTGTGATAATTGAGTAGAGATATCGGTGTTAGGGAATTAATACTCAGGTGGGCTTTTTTTCCCAAAAATGGATGTAGGCTGCAAAAGCAAAATAACTAATAAAAAAGAATGTTCAAAATGAAAATGATCACATCAGAACCAAAACCTGTAGACACAATGTCTGACACAACTAAGAAGACACCATAATGTTTATCCAAAGTAGAATGGAGAAAATAACACATTGAATGGTAAATCCTTCTGCCAGGATTTATGAATCTGTCAAATTTGGACAACGGAGTAAGGAACAAAGGCATAGGGAATGACAAGTATTTGGAAATAAGCTACATATTTGTCAAGTTCAAGAAAGGCAAAATAGCTGCCTAAAAAACTACAGACTTTGAGCACTAAATATATTTTGAAGAAAAGAGCAAAGAAAGATGTATAAATCTCTGGGAAACAATAAAATCTGTCAATGGCAGAGCTAAACTAACCCATCTGATATCTCTTCCACAAGAAAGTCTTTCGGGTTTGTTTTTATTTTGTTGCTTTTAAGTAACAGAGATGGAATATAGGCAAATTTCAAGGTACTGGTTATTATTCACTCATAGGAGATTAGAATTTGAGATAGACAAGATGGCAAATAGTGTAAGCTTTGGAAAGGAGTCAAGAGAATGTGATAAGTGAACTAAGAGAAGAGAATTCTTTGGTTGAGTTTTTCAAGAATCATTCTTGGGGTTTGCATTATTTCATTAGTAAATTGGACTGAGAAAGTAAGGCCTGTGATAATGAATGCACAGGTGCCATGAAGTTTGAAGTTTCTGCCAAGGTCAAGGAAAAACTATCAAACATGAACAATACACTAAAGCTTAAGAGACAACTAAATAGTGCAAAGCCAAAGGACCTCACCTAGGAACCAAATGACAATTTCTTCTATTATTTGGGGCAGAAGTGGGTAATAAGTGAGGTCTATGGACTGTATTATCAGATACCAAAACAAAATGAGTAATAAATCTTTCTTCAAATGTGTCAAAAGAACACAAAGTTCTAGACACTTTGAAATACTAACAGATAAATAAACAGAATATAAAAGGAAAAAAAATGGCAGAAAAGTGAAATGCATTCTTTGCACTCTCTGGATGAAACTGGGGTGATGTCCCTTGCGAATTTCTTCTTTAAAAGGGGTTTTGTCAAGGATTCAGTTTGAAGCAGTTTCAGAACAAATAGTCAGAATGAAAAGTAACAAACCACAAAGGCCATGCAGTATTCAGCCATGGGTTCTATAGCAACTCAGGGATGAAACAGCTGAATTATTAACAATGGTGAATATAAATTCTCACCTGAAAATGCTTTGGTGCCTCAACACAGGAGGGTGTCAATTTTAAAAAAACATCACTCAGAGAGCAAGGGACATAAACAGATCTGAAAGGTTGTCATCTATGTTAGACAAAGTCTTATAAACTAAAAGATGGAAATTGTTGCAGACACAAGTAATTATGATCTACTTGAGAAGAATAAGCTTGGCTTTTACAAAATCATCCTTAATTACCAACCCACTTTAGTTCATAGAAAGAGCACATATGCATATAGATAAAGGTGATCTGGTTAATGTAATTAAGCTTTCCATAAGGCTGTGGAAAATACTCATCACCAAAGGCTTTTTAGGTGATGAAGTCTTATAGAGCATGGAAGGCACTTAAATGGTTAAAAGAGAAACATAAGTCAGTGTTGAATTCTAGCAGTGGAAATGTGCAGTGGAGTTGTTCTGATACCTGTAATGTCCAGCACACTCATAAGCTGTATGGGAAAGAGGGTGAGCAGAGAGACAAGAAAGTTTTCTGAGGGTACTAAATTATTTAGAGTGAGTAGTAAGGATGAGAGGGTACTGTGAAGAACTGCAGCAGAACATGTCTTATGAACCTGAATGACTGAAATTAAGTGTAGATAAATGTAAAGTACCACATGGGGAAAAGAATATCCTAATTTCACATAAAAATGATGAGCTCTGAGCTAACCATTACTATTCAGAAGAGAGACCTTAAGATCATAATAAATAGTTCCATGAAACAGTCATTTCAATGCTCAGCAGCAGTTAAAAAGCAAATTAAATGCTAGTACAGGAGTACAGAGAAAAGAGTTATGCCACTGCAAACAATGCTTCACCTACAGTTTGAACACAACATGGAGGTCCAGACCCTTATCTCAAAAAGAATATAAAAAAGGAACTGAAACTTTCGTATGAAGATCAACTGAATAATTTGTAAATTTTTGATCTGGAAAATAAATCACTTTATTGGAATATGAAGCAGCTCTACAAAGTCACAAGGAAGTTAGAGAGAACATAGGAGGGATCAACTTTTAGCATTTTCTTTCTGGCTAAAGATATACTGGGCATAAAATGAAGGTAAGTTCAACATATTCAAAATGAGAAGAAGCTCAGCAAAGGGGCAGCAATTTATAATATTTATTACCACATTCATAGGTACTATAGGCCTGTGTGTTTTTCTAAGAATGAAAGCCGCAAAAGCAACAGGAAAGGATCCACTGAGGGTTGCTAAATACGCAATACCACACGTGACTCAAGAAGTCTTTCAGCTGAAACTAATTAGAAGACAGAAGTGTTTTACAGGGAAGCATTATACATATTCCCTCCAATTTTATTTTCCCCCAGGCATTTCCTTATGAACAATGTGGGAGACACAACAGAAGGATCTTTCCTCTGATTAATTATGGCCATACTTAAACTGTTCTTATTCTGTTCTCTGCAGTACAGGCACATACTGAGTCCCTGCTATATTGCAATAGGAAAGATAAACTTGATCTTCATATATCTCAACTTCATATGTTTCAAATTCTTTTTCCTCCATCAGAAATAAGTAAATATTAATGCTATCATATGAGGCATTAGAAAATTTCACTGTTCATTGTACAGGCAATTTATCTTTATAGCCCTAAAACATGGAAGGGGTATATAGAAAATACACTCAGATGAAGCAGGAAAACAGGAAGTCCGTGTTATTAGAGAACCACAGATGTACTTAATACACAGAACACAAAGCAAAAAAAGAAAATACCATATGACTATTGTTTTTAAAATCATTGAATAAAGTAAATGCTGGCAAGAAAAAGACAAAGATGTGATAAAAATTGCAGTGGTTATCAAATACCCATTACTAACACGAGGATAGAAGTTGGGAAGAGGTTTCTGACCAGCATAAGCGAGGATATTATGACAAACTTCAAACAGTTACCAAGGCGAGGTAACTGTTACTCAGAGACAGAGCCTACATTTGTCTAAGCTCTTACACAAATGTAGCTGCTACAAAAAATGTCACACGATCAGATATTACTATCTAAGAGGTCTCTGGTAGATTCCTTTCCTATGCACATATGATTGGGTTTTTGCTTCAGGTTTTGGGACTTTTTTAAACTGATAAATACATTTTAAAATAATACGTAAACTCACTTTGGTGATTTTCAACAAGTTTTTTGACCAGAATGTGTTAGAATGCCTCAACAAACTAGGAAATTTATTTCTGTCAGACTGCTAGCTGTAGCTTCGATCACAGTTACAGAAAATTAAACAGAACAGCTGTCAAATACCAGGTTGCTTGATGTTTAATTCATGTGCAAACACCTACTTCAGCAGTTTGATGCACTTCTAGGAACTGTTTCCCAGAAGTGATCTCTATTCACAAAGTGAGACAAGCAGTGTAAACTTGGTGCCTGAAAATGACTTGGTTTTTCTTGGATAGTAATGTCTGGTACACAAGAAGACAAAACTACATATTTTTCTTGTGATTAACATGATTTAATTTAAATAATATTTACAGTTCTTCTAGTCTAAATCCAGAAAAAATAATTCTTTTTAAAGTAATTTAAACTAAAACATTGTTCTCTTCAGTGAGGAGCATTTCTTCTGTGGTCTGTGAGGCAATGCATGCACATAAAAACAGAGTAGATTTCCTACTCTACTTTGTAAGAATTCCTCATATTCAAAATACCCATGTATATGTCAATGACAAATGATTATTATTGGTAGTAGAATTATTTTTTTCCTTATGAACATTTGCCTATGGATGGAGCTTTTGTTCACAAAAAAATCCACTTGTCAGTTTGGACCAAGGATGAACTGCTGTTGACTTAAGCAGACACTGGAAAATCTAACAAATAATAATTTTGAAGGATGCTTCCACTATTATTTGTTACAAGTTGCCCAATGATAAGAGGACCACTCTAGATGGATTTCCCTGTCTAAAAATCCTAGGTAGGCTGTGCAGAGAGCAGCATGAAATAGAGCAGAAGGATGGATATATAAAAAAGGCAAAACTTTGCAAAAAACCCCAAGAAATTTAAATCAAATATTGGAAACCAGAAAGAGGATTCAAAGTGAAACCTAGGGTTTCTGCATCAGAAAATACGGAAGGTGATCTCAGTAGTTGTATCACAGTCGAATTAGAGTGAACACTTTGTGTGTCAAAGAGGTGAGATGAGTGAAGTAGATCTCTAAGCGTACTCCTGGAAAAGCTGGCAGCCCACAGCTTGGACAGGTGCACTCTTTGCTGGGTCAGGAACTGGCTGGATGGCCTGGCCCAGAGAGTGGTGGTGAACAGTGCTGCATCCAGCTGGCGGCCAGTCACTAGAGGTGTCCCTCAGGGGTCTGTGCTGGGGCCAGTTCTGTTCAATATTTTTATTGATGACATGGATGAGGGTATTGAGTCTTTCATTAGTAAATTTGCTGATGACACTAAGCTGGGAGCGTGTGTTGATCTGTTGGAAGGTAGGAGAGCTCTGCAGAGAGACCTGGAATGGTTGGATAGATGGGCAGAGTCCAAGAGGATGAAGTTTAATAAGTCCAAGTGCCAAGTCCTGCATTTTGGCCACAATAACCCCCTGCAATGCTATAGGCTGGAGACAGAGTGGCTGGACAGTGCCCAGGCAGAAAGGGACCTGGGGGTACTGGTCCACAGCCGACTCAACATGAGCCAGCAGTGTGCCCAGGAGGCCAAAAAGGCCAATGGCATCCTGGTCTGTATCAGGAATAGTGTGGCCAGCAGGACCAGGGAAGTCATTCTTCCCCTGTACTCGGCACTGGTGAGGCCACACCTTGAGTGCTGTGTCCGGTTCTGGGCCCCTCAGTTCAGGAAGGACATTGAGACGCTTGAACGTGTCCAAAGGAGGGCAACAAGGCTGGTGACGGGCTTGAAACACAAGCCCTGTGAGGACCGTCTGAGGGACCTGGGGTTGTTTAGCCTGGAGAAAAGGAGACTCAGAGGTGACCTTATCACTCTCTACAACTTCCTGAAAGGTGGTTGTAGTGAGGTGGGGGTTGGTCTCTTTCTCCAGGCAGCAACTGACAGAACAAGAGGACACAGACTTAAGCTGCACCAAGGGAAATATAAGTTGGATATTAGGCAAAGGTTTTTCACAGAAAGAGTGGTGAAGTACCAGAACTGTCTGCCCGGGGAGGTGGTGGAATCACCACCCCTGGACGCGTTTAAAAAAGACTGGTTTAGTTGAGGTGGTGTTAGGGCATGGATTGGACTCAATGACCTTAGAGGTCTCTTCCAACCTGGTGATTCTGTGATTCTGTAATCAAAACGGAAAATCATTCATGTAAAAATATATATTTGTGCACATGTATACTAGTCACTAGGGTTCAGGAGCAGCCTAGACATACTCTGTTCCCAGAGGATCATTTTCTTCAAACCCTAACAGCAGAATATGAAGCTGAGAAGGCATGTCCACAGCCATTAATGAAAAGGCTCTTGAGAAAAATGAAAAGAGGGTGCAATTATTGGGAAATGAAGAGAGGCTGCTGCTGAAGGTAACGCGTATGGCTGAAAGCAAAGGAAGGTAAAAAGGAGATGTTTCAGAGAATTATTAGCAAGAAGGTTGTAGTCAATGGGATGACACCTGCAGGTAAGGAAGAAGAAAAAGCCATCAACAGCAGGCAGGAAAGCTGTCAAACAAGGACAAATACTGTGGATGAGAAAACTGCTGTATTATCAATGGGAGTAAGTAGAAATGAGCACAAAGAAATCCCTTCATTAATATGAATGGAAGCTGTACTAACACGGGTAAGAATTAACATTTTCAATTAAAGGAAACAGCAATAGAAAATGCACTTCTATTGTTTAGAAGTCTTTCATACATACACAGACACAATTTAAATTTTTATATGCCTTAGACTATAATAGAGAATATTGAAGCAGAACTTTACATTCTTATGCTCTTATTTTATGTATTATTTTCCTAATCAAAATCTTGCTTCCTCTCTTAGATCTGGTTCTTGAAATGAAGAAGATATTAATTACTGTAATTTCTAATCTACACACAGCTGACATTTTCTTGTCAGGCAGATTTTTTTTTCATATAAATCCGGAAGAGTAGATAGCATTTGGGTTTTCAGTTTCCCAGGTGTATTTCCAGTTCCCAAGTGTATTTCCAGTTCCAGACTACACTATGCATTACAAGGTGCTTCAATACATGAGTGGACAACAGCAGTTTTACAAAGGAAAATAAAAACCTCTTCTCCTTAGCTATTTAAGCTTTTTTCCAAGGAGAGATTTAACACTTGAACAAGTTTAAAAATCACTCCAGGCAGTATGATATGAAGTAATTTTAACATGTTTCAGTACATTAGGCTTAAGGAATAATACTTACTTCTTTACTATAACATTGTCCGAGTCTCTTGGCTAAAATGAACCACTGGACATAAAGAAGATTTGATATTTCTGTAATAGGAGGCCATATTTCCTACTTAAATCCATGTCCTCCTGTATAGCATGCAATGACAGTGGTTATACATCCACATATTTGTACTGAAATTCATAAAAAATACAGAAAGCCTGGTATTTAGAAAAGAAAAGAAAAAAAAAGTATAAAAATAATGAAGAATTCCTAGCTACTTTTTTTTTTGAAGATCAGACATGTTATGGTTGCCTGAATACTTAATTGAAAGCTTGACAAAAAGGAAATAACATTTTTAAACAGTGTTGCAGACCTTGACAGATGAATTCAATGGAATTTCATGGAATCTTCCATAACTTTAAAAATGAAGTTATTTTCCTCCATTTTTACTCAACCATACTAAGAACAGAAGCAAAAAGTTTAATTATATCTCGTCAAGATTTCTATATCATAAACTACATGCATGTTTTGTCACCCACTCTATGCATTTTTTCTAGTGATTCTGAAATGCAGAGCCCCACACATATTTCATATTTACATTTTTCTGGTTAGTAAGATGGAGGGACCCCGTGTGTATCATTAATAATTTGTTGAGACAATAAGTTTTGTTATGTTTTCTTCTTTGTTCATAGATACACAACAGGAAATGAAACAGCAGCCACAAGTAATATCAGCCTGTTTCTATCTTAGTATCAGGAAGAATACAGGCAAAGGCAAAAGGCATCCTGAAATGCTCTGAGAAATTTACCTTCACTGATTGGGAAGACTAATTTAAAAAACAAAAGTAATAGTCACTTGATTTGGCTAGGTCACCCTTTCATTTTCCTACTAAGGCTTCTGACATGGTTGCTGTAGGGGATGAATTTCTGAAGACAAATTTTGACTAAAAAGAACTGTTCTATCATATTATATTCTGTTTACTATCAATGACTAGTCAAGTAGCTTTATATATATTATTTATATCTCATTATTAATCTGCTATACAGTCATATCCAACTGTAGACATTTTCACAACGATAGATTTATAGTTTTCTCTGTTCCACTCCTTTATACACCAAAAATATATTTTGTGAAAGTCATCAAATCAATATATGCCTAATAATTGTTTGTTTTACTATCACGAGATTTAACTGGTGCTTTATTGATAAACTATGACCTTTGACTAGTGAAAAAGGGACTCCTGAACTATTCTATTAAACTGTTCAAAACTTACTATTGTGTGATGTACCATCTATCAGAATTTATAATTACTTTCTTAGGTATTAAAATTTCAACTTTAGCTTTTTTCATTTTTGCTAGAGTAATAAAAAAGAAAATGACACTACACCATCCTTGCCTTGAGGATCTATAACAAAAATTCAAATAATCAAAACTAATTCTCATTACATTATTACCTTCTGCCCTTCTCCAGCTTTTATAGGCATGTGATTTAGCAGCACTACTTAATAACTCAAAAAAGCACACAAGTAAGTAGCACTCTGAACTTAGAGAAAGAAGTATTTCCATATTTAAAGACTTTTTAAAAAGCATAAAACCCTAACCAATTTCTGTATAGTATTCTTTATGTCATAAAAAATGACGACAATTCCTTCTAAGTGTATAAGGCATAACAAGTAAAAGATATTGAAAGGTCACAGGCGGTCTAATATTACAAACTACTGCTCGGTCTATTTCAAATTGATTGACTTTTCTCTAACTACTGTCTGTCTCTTCTAGTCTTTGCTATATTCTCAGCCATGTTTTATAGATTGAAGTTATGTCTCCAGTGCTAAATTATTTATGAAAAGTGTACAATTTAACTAGAAGATAGTGTTTGATTTCCTTCTATTCCAAAAATACTCTTCTGGTTGAGGGGAGAAAAGTTCATTTTTTAGCTCTTTGTGCCATCTGATCATTTTTAATACCATTATAAGAGGAGACATATCTACTCCACCCAGATGACTGCTTAATACCCTCATTAAAAACGTACACAGAGATAATTTTATATGTGCATGTACTATCTCAACTTTCATAATCCCAACATGCCTCATGAACTATTTGAGTACCATCTGGCATATAGCAGTATTGTTTCTCATTCCTAAAACAAGAGCCAAGTACAGAGACAGCAATTAAACATAACCACAACAAAAGCTGCGGCAGAACTTGAAGTAGGGGAAGTTCAATCACACAGAATATCAATCAGTTAATCAGCCTTAAATTTATTGCCCATCTCTAGTGAACAGAACCAGTGGATTTTAGATGGTGATCTTCTATGTTGCATATGTGAGCAATGTGGTTCATGTGAAACATAAATGCCATAAAATTCACAAGTATTTTGGAGATGGGAAAACTTTTAAGATATATGATGGGAGTGTTCAGCCCCATAGGACTGTTACTGGTGATAGAGACCATACAAAATTTGCTTCTCCATCAGCAAGATGTTACAGAATATCCCGCTGATTCCTTAAATAGCCCAAATTAGGAAAAAACCACCTAGCTTAAACTTTTTTGTGTTTGTTTGAGCCCGCCTGGAATATCTGTTCCAGATGAGATGGCTGCAAACCATCAACCAGGCAGCCTCTACTGAACCAGGCACGTTCTGTTATTGTCCAAAAATGGTGCAAAGTAAGCTAATAAAGCACTGTGCTGACTTCAGGGCATTCTGTCACACATGAGGGATATCTCACAGCATGAAATAACCTAATCCATACTAATTGCTGAATAATTGATAATTAATGGACATTTACAGAAGTGTTGGGACTTAGAGATGGTGCTTTAACCTTCAAAAGCAGTCAAATAGCAGCAGTATTTGTTAGACTTCATACTATTCTCATGAAGCACAAGTATTTTCACATGATTTTTGTTCCCTCATCAGACACATTAACAACTACCTTTTGTCCATACTTCTAAGTTCAAACATGGCAATATACTAAATTATTCTTAAAGGATTTCAGCTTTGCCCAAACGGTCAGCTTTTTCTCATGTTTTGTTTTTGGCAGTAGGAAACCAGAAGAAAATTCTTTGACAATTACACTTTTTAAGTGATTTTCTTTAAGCCTCATAACATCACATTCACTCTTGACGAGCTTAACAGTTTTCTCTAATGGCTATCTTCCGTGTAGACAGTTCATTATATTTTATACTAACAATTCAATTTCTACTACTTTCACTTATTTACCACATTTTTTTGTTCAGAAGTTTGACTTGGTATTTCTAGTGTTTGATTAATTCTTATTTCTAATTCATAACTGCTACCGAATGCTGTAACTTTTAAACAGAGAAGTACGTTCAGCAAAGTCTCTGAAATCACTTTTCTAGTGCATTTGGTGCACTTTTTCTTCCAACTCTTCTGTAATTTATACTTAGCGTTGGCTAATGGTTTTCAGAAATGCTGCAGTGTCACACAAGATTAGCTTTGGTTTTCTTGCTTGCAGACTGATGTCTAGTGAAAGAAGTTGTTACACTGATTCAGTCAAGAGTCGATCTCAAGTGACGAAATTAATAGGAGAGTTTTTCCATTAATCTAGGAAAGGGAAACTTGGGTACGGAATCATAGCACAGTGAGTGCTGCATGTGCATCATCCATGCCATAGTTAAGAACTTACATTTCTCAAAGTATCTTGGGTTTCTGAATATGCACCCTTGCTTCCCTCATACTTCAAATATTTTTATGCTGTAACTGTGCCTATTTTTCCTTGCATCAAAAAACCCCTAAATTTCTAAGCCTTTTGAATGTGGTTGAAAGCTCATTTCTCGGAAATTAGGACTATATATATGAAAAAAAAGAGGATAATTATACATACTTACACATAAACATAGATGCATATATATATAGTAAAAAGCCAGATGGATTTATTCTATTGACATGTAAGTGTTTTAGTACTTTATAAAAAGACAGCTATACCAAGAAACTGTTAAGACTTTCTTTTTAAGAGCAAGTGCAGTGGTTTACAGACTCTGGGCATACTTGCACTCCAGCAATTTTAACTTTTCCTGTCATTGAGTTTACTGTGTAAAATGGCTGTTTAGCCTCCTGCATTCCATAAAATAATGAGGAGAGTGTCTTTTCTGCTGGAGCTGTATTTCAGCCATACATTTACTTTCTGCATGCATTTAAAGAGAAGGCACTGCATAGAGACTATAGGATGAAACCTAATTACTTTGCATACAGATTCTTATTATAGTTGTCAGCTTTTTTAGTCTTTATCTACATCTGAACATGATAGGAAGGATTTTTCAATGGCTTGGTAGAGAATTCCAGGAAAATGGCATTTGACTATGACCCACTGATCAAGAAAAATTGTTCTCGCTCTAAAATACGTTAATTTTTCTTTTATCTCCTATTAAAAAAAAAAATAAAACCAACCAACTAAAAAAACTTCCAGCTCTACCTTTATTTAACATTTTCATCCTTCAATAAAAGTTAATTTGTAAAGAAACATTTGTTTTACTTTTAATAAACTGTATTTTAGAAACACCCCCATCTTGATTACTTGCATTCTTTTCCCTTTTCATGTATTATTTTACACATAAATAAAAAAGGTGTTACAAAGCTGTCAAAGTATTAAGGGCAGTAGTTAAGTTCTATACATATGAGACATAATCTGGAAACTAAATTAACAACTCTAGTTATATTACAATTCATAAAAACATAACGTTGCCTCTTGCCAAAAGAAATCATCACTTAGCCTTGATCTGCTATCATCTCTAATAAGACATTTTGGTGTTAGGAAGTAACACAACAATAATTTAATAAATTTAATGGGCTACATAAAATTTCACTAACAGTATTTTAGAGATGGTTGTAATAGTGTAAGAACATAGAAATAGCTCAAGAGAAAACTCATTTGGGCATTAGGAGCAGCTAAATTTAACTTGGTAATTTACTGGGGAAAAGGCCTTACTCCTTACTGTTCCATTTGTGTTATTTCTTTCTAGTGTCTTCTCTGCTCAAGCATTTGAACCTCATGTGACTGCAATTATTGACCATTTGATGCACCATTAGAAGATCTCTCGGAGCATTTATAAAGGATTTTACACAAAATTTATTCTTCATCGGGTCAGTTATAGCAAGAAAGAAAGTGCCCCTGCTCAGAAAAGGATCAGAGACATTTGCTACAAGACAGGTGTGTACATTCAGCATCCTGACATCTACTATATACATAAACACCACCACACACTGATAAACATAAGTGCAAATCCCTCTTTTTCCTTGTTTTCCTGCCCTCCTTTTAGTGCCTCCCAGCAATGTCAAAACAAGCTTACCACTGCTGACCACGCTTGGCAGAGGGCGAGAGGTTAGAATGCAAGTTTAATGCTTATTAAAGTAAAGTAGAGGGATTAAAATGTAATCTTAACTCAGAGATTACTTCTTTTAATTCTTTTGTTATACTTGCCAGTTGGTCATTCAAGAAGGACATTGGATACCTATGATTCCTATCCTATCCATAGAAGGATACCTAACTCTCTGCTGATACAGCATTAGGGTGATAGGTGGGCAGGGAACACAGTATGGGAATGGATGACTTAGGGGCAATGAAGGTCACAGGGAAAAGAAGGCACAGACATTGGATAAAAATCTGTAGGAAACTAGAATAGTGTTCAGCTGCTTCAAGGGGGAAAAACAAACAAACCAAAACACAGTATGGTGGAGTGGTTTTCCATACTTAAAACCAGACTGACCTAGCAATATATTTATAGTTTTTTCACTTCATTTCAGTTGGGATCTTTGCATCCAGGCAGCCATGTCAAACAGAGCAAAAAACGTCTCACACGCCTGTGTGAAAAATCACTACAAATCACTTTTTATATTTTCGTTTAAGTGTGTGGCCACCCTTGGTGATAGCAATTGGATACAGCTCTAAAGCAAGTAAAGGGAAGCACCAAAAAACCACTCCAGCTCTCTGATTGCACATACCTTACATGAGGCACTCTGTATAAATTAGGCACGGATGTGGGCTAGAGCGGAAGGTTTTCATCATCATGAAGAGAAGACCGTGTCACATACAAGTGATTAAGCCTTATGCAAGTTTATTGTTTTGGGCACCTCAAGGAGGTGATAACTCTCACATACCCGTAGAACTTTTTATTTTTTTCCACCGTTATCCTTAAGAATGAAGATAGGTTGGAAAACACAGTTTTTAACAGTACATTTTTCAGCCCACTTTAAAAAATAAGATCTTGTAGTTGAGATGAAAGGTCATTATAAAGGAGAACACTTGCTTCAAATTCCTATGTTTCTTTGAGTGTATGTACTTAAAACTCCTTGAAACACCAGGGTTACATAGAAAGGATTATATATTGAAACCACTGGAAAAAAGCAGTAATAGTGCTCCATTTAGAAATAAATCTGGAAAAAGGTCCAATTTTTCCATTATCAAACAATTGCTTCCCACCTGGACACAAATAGGAGGATGGGACAATATCTGATGCTACTTATACACAACTAAGAAGCGGGAAAAAGTAAAAGCAAAGATGTTCCCATAGCAAAGGTTAATAAAGCAACTCATGAGATTTCCAGGTTAGATACAGACTTAGTGTGGATGGTGGACTGCACAGACACTGTGACTGCTTTTCTTTAATGTGACAAGGAGCATAAAGGGCACGAGGTGGTGTTAATTGCTTCAGTCTCTTAGCTTTTATAGTATGTGACATGTCAGACAAAGGCATGAAGTAGGTTCCCTACAAAAAAGGTTCAGAGAGTGTGGTAACTTTGGAAAACAGACCAGCAAACAAGGACCTGAGAAAAGTCACTGAAGAAAATAGAGAGGTCGGCAACTCCTCTTCACTCTCCTCCAAAAAAAAAAAAAAAGAAACCCACAAAACAAGAACCAGATAAACTGAAAATAAGGTTTGCAGGTTTAGTAAGAGAGAAATGAATCCAGTATCTTGCTATGAGCATTGTTAACATGCGCTGAAAAGCCTTTGGTTATGCTTTGTATGAACTAGTCACATCAGAAACTCAGACTCTAGTTCTTTGGACTCCAGAATCCGTAAGTCACTTTCTCTTGAGGCTTGGTAGTGTGTCATCCCAATAGTCAAGTTCTCTGCTTGATTCTTCTAATTCAGATTAGGCTAACCTAGGGACAGTTATGTTCTGCTTTCCTATTCCTGGCTTCTGCTCTGCCACTGTCCCTTCTTCAGAATTGCTTTGTATTCCTTCCAAACCCCTTCACTTTTGGCCAACACTGAGCTAAACACACTTCCAAGAGTCATCAGTCAGTCTCAGAAGTTATCAAAGTGATTATCAAAGCACCAAAAATATCCAAGGTCCTTCTGACATTTGAAATCAGTAAATGTCCAGGAGATCTAGCAACTGCCCAGTTAGCTTTTCCACACCTGTACAAAAAACAAAGGAATTCAGTTTCTGTTAATTGTTAAGAACTGGTTAAGACACCTGGGACACTTTCTGCCTCCCCTGGGCTTATTTTCTGCATAACTGGTGAATCTCTGAGCTCTTGTTGTGGTTCTGAATGTCCTTTTCTGTTTCTATATTTGGCTGCCTTTATTTTTTTTCAGTCCATCCTGTCTCACAGTTTCTGCTCTTATCTTCATGCCCTGACTTGCCCAGTCATACAATTTTTTTCGCACAACTGTTTATGTGACTAAACAGTAAATGGTCTTCACTATACAATTTAGGAATACACTATAGGCTATACTTAGGCTATAAAGAGTATAAATTTAGCCCAAACTAGCCCACATACATTCATACAAACTTTCAAGCACAGGTGTGCATATATGCATAGTAATAAATCCAGTTTATTTTAAAAATAATTTGTAATTTAAATACAAAAAAGGAACAATTAATTTTGTTGCAGAATGCCACAGCAGTTTTTTTTTTTGTAAAATACATTATAACAACAGATGTACATTTTTAAAATCTTATTAATATAGCAAAAGGACTTTGTTTCAGACCAGCTAGAGTACAATTTCAATTTTTTCCCCTGCTTTTTTCAGAAATATTAGAGTGTCCACTAATTTTAGAGCACAGTGCAGCTCCACCTTTCATGCTAGTTATATGTATATGGAAGTTATATATGGAAGTTATAAGCATGCATAAGTACTACTTAAATGCTCCCATAAATTATTCATAAGGCATTCCTTACTCTCAGATAAGATTTAGTTTCAATAAGCAAGTAATTACTATAGTGATCTAGATCTTTCAATAAGCTAGTAAAGGTGCTACAGTAGAGAAAAAAGAAAAAGAAAAAAAAATTTCCAGATTTCTTCACATCTGTAACCTTGCTACCCTTTCATCCTCTTCTGAGCACTAATAACTATTGTTTAATTCACCTTTGACTGCAAACAAATACAATGTGTTTTACCATCTTACTCTGGCAAAAAACCATATTATTACACTCTTTTGCAAATAAAAAGCAGAAGATATATTTTTTTTTATTTGGTATTAGCTCTACTGAAAAATTAACCTTTCTCTAAAACAGGATAACTTAATTTCTATGATTACTTTATTTCTTCCTCATCTACCTCGTAATTTGAAAAAGGAATCATTCCATGAATACCAAAACTTTCTCCACAAGACACATTAATTTGCTTTTTTCTTTTTTTGTGGGGGGACATAAAATCAAGGATTCCTGCATGGGTACACATACCCAGCAACACAGTTAAGAAAAAACAACAGTTACTGAATTCGTATGGAAATCAGAGTTCTAACACTTTTCTCTGGGCGAAAGTGTCAGGATTGCACAGGAGATTGTTCAAAAATCTCAGGAGTTGGGGGACCAGGTCTTGCTATGGTGGGCATGAACAGAAATTATCACGTTATCAACCTACATGTGTTTTTGACAAAATCAATCTCCCCTGTGTTAGCCGCGTATTAACATGCAATATTTTTCTCTAAACACTCACCATCAGAATAGATGGACAGTGTATGGACACATAGTGGACAGACAATGCAAAATTACTCATCCTTTGAATACACAGATCCAGAACTAGGAAGCCACATTATTCCACTTCAGCAGAGCCAAAAAATGTTGCAATCAGGGTGAGGACTATCGACTCCTGTTTCAAGATCAGGCAGTGCATCCCTTGAGCCCTGTTGGGTTAAGTGCTTTAGAGAGACCAAAGATGTCACTGACCCTGCTGAGAGGAGCTCACAAGTTTCTTTTTCCTTTAAATGAAAAGCTTTCACACAGTAATTGTGTTGAGAAATGTACCATCCTTGATCTTAAATGAAATAACAAAGGAAGACATTCAGATGAGACTTAATCTCTAGCGGCCTGAATAGACCAGGACACATCAAAGTATTTTAACACATTGTTCTTGGGAAAACTCCCTTCCCTTGGACACTTTCAAAAGACACTCTGCTGGTGTGAAGTGTGCTTAGGCTGATTGCTAGGGCAGAGTCTGATACACAGAGCCTTCATTCAGCCTCACCCCTCACGTTTGCAAGGCTCTACAATAGCTGGTTCTGGCAGACTGAGTGAAAGTAAAGCCCAGACAGGCCCTGCACCGGTGTCTGATGTTATCCAAGAAAGGCATTTGCCTTTGCATTACATTTGAATATTTAAAATCTTTCTCTGAAATTGTTTTTTTTTTTCTCCCAGACTAGCCTAACTTCAGGCACTGAATTAATATTTCAGCAATTTTAAAGTTTACCTTAAAACTGCTCCCTTACATTATTCACTATTTCCCTTTGAAAATTAACAGCTCCACAAAATTAGGAGGCAGTCTTCTCAAGAAGAAGTAACTTGCTGGAAGTCATTCCTGTTCCTGATTGATCCTCACAAATAACATGTAGTCAGAAGTCTTTGACTGAGAAGCTGAACAAAAGCATCCTACCCTAGCACATCTGATTATTACCTACTAAGACTAAAATGCAGACTTCTCTTCCGTAAGTTATTGCAGAAAAGATAAGAAAAAAAACCAAAAAAACCTGCTTCTGAATTACTGTTTGCCCCCCAAAATTCCAGTGGGTTGAAATATGGCAGAGAAAAAATTAGAAAGTTCTTGGGAATTCATGCCCACAAATTCTCAATTTACTGAAGGAAATTTCTTCAGTGCTCCATTCGTGCGTGGTGCACGCACACACACAGAAGCCTGGGTATTGCACCTCCTCAGTCCAGCACATTTTCAAAGAAAACATTTATAAAAGAACTCCATCGCTTGAAGACTAGCTGAGCAGGTTTAGGCAGCCAAGATGACACCTGAACTTGGCCAGAGTCCTACATCAGCAGAACTCCTTAAACACTGAGAATTGACATCAATTCATATGCCTTAGCTGTGAGAAGCTTTGAAGTTACAGCATAAGCTAAAGGGGACCATTTTTTGTTTTGCTCTTCTCTCTTTCCTATAAGAAGAAAACCAAAAGCGATACCTATAATAACAAGATAACAGAACATACCCTAAAGAAATAAAAGCTTGCATGTGTGGGCCGTATTTTTCCTTATTTTTGTGAAACAAACTGTGGATCTATGTGATTTTTACTTTTTAAACAAACTCTTATTTTCTTCTGCAGAACAATGGCTTCCTCTGCTTAGGAAACACTTCTGCTGCCACAGAAATTTAGAAAACCATGCCCTTGCATTGACACCAAACAAACAAAACACCACAAACCCACAAAATAAAAAGTGAACACTGAACAGGAGGATTTCTTTCACTTTTTTTCCGAAGAATTCTAAGAAAGGCCGAAAAGTCAATTAAGTTATTTCTATCTAGGTAGTCTTAATGTATTTCAAATGTACCAGGTGTGTATGTTTTATCATTGTTTCCCCTACAGCTCAGAGAAACTGAAGTTGTTCAATTTCTATTAATCATCCCCAGGTAGAAGCAGAGCATTCCTGCCTGGTTTCAAATTCCAGTTCTGAGTGAAAGAGCAGTCAGGTGCTCTCACTCAAAAAACAATAACCTTGTCAAGGCACCTTCTGTGCCTGGCTTGTAACATCTAAAATGCTGACTCTGGTCAGCACATCAGCATGCAAAATTAAGTGAGTCTGATTGCACTACAACTTAAAACTAAGAAAATGTTCCAGTGAAGAACTGGTGTTGCACAGAACTAGACAAAATATGAATATTATCTCTGCCACTTTAAAATAATAATAAAAAAAAAATCAATGAATTTAAGATAAATTTTATACCAGGTAGCAATGAAAGATCAATGAATATTGCTTTTACAAGGCTTCTTATTTATTTTTTCTAAAGAAAAACTTCAAGTTACCAGGCTTGTTAAGGTTCCTGAACATGATCTTGGTTACTTCAATTTAATTAATTTTGAATTAATTTGTCACTATGTCAATACATCTATTGTCTCCTGTGTTCTTGCTCTAGTCTTTCCCACATTACCAAATGACATGATTAATAAACTTTTACTGATCAGATAAAAATATTTTCTTTTTGAAAATTACAACATTTTTCCATGTATCAAAGTATGTATTACAAAAGAAAAATTACTTTTATTTCTGAGATCTAAGAACTAGAATGAAGGCCCTGCCCACCAAGATGATTCAATGAAAGAAAAATCAGGACTCAGCCATTTTTCCTCTACAATAATCCAGCTGTAACTCTGACCAAAAAATAGCTTCGGAAATTGTTAGTAATCCAAAGTTGCTCCAAACAGGAGGGAAAATTCCCACATTGATTTCTTAAAGTAATTTTAACAAGATCATTAGAATGAGGATTTTAAGACATTAACACCAACATTGTCATGCTAGTCCATACTATTTTCAGCAGTGTGACTTCAAGAAAATATATAGACAAAAGCTAAAAATTTCTTCTTTTCCCATGGCAGTCCAAGTGAAAAAAGCAAAATTAAATAAACATAAATGGAGTTTTAACTCTGTGTTCAGCATTAGAACTTTGGGTATCATTTCAATATTGTAAAATCATATGTACAGTATTGACATAAGGACTTTAGAGGAAACAAAATTTTTAAAATATAGTAGGTCAGAAAACTAGAAAAGTTGATTGCTCTGTGTGTATTTGCTAAACTAGTTAGCCCTTTATACCCTAGCCGAGCAACTTAAATAAAAATAAAACATTACTTATTCTTATAAAATCCTGAAATGTGCTGCTAGGTGGAAACCTAAGGACTTTTAACTACTTGATCAACCTATGAAGGACTTCCATAGCTTCTAGAAAACCATTAACACAGACCTAGAAGCAGAATTCTTTAACAAACTGCTAATAAATAGGAGAAAAACACAGAATAAATTTAAAGACAATATTTCTTTAACTAATTATTAATTGAAAAATCAAATACTGCAAAGATAAGATTTTAAAAGTAATTTGATTTTCTCCTTAATTATTTCTGATTTTTCAGGAAACTAAAGCATGAGAAAACTTGTGTCTGTCTTCCCTGACCTTTCTGACATCTGCAGAAATGTATTCTGGAATTTATTCTGTCATCTGTGAGACCGGAAATGAAATGCTGCATTTGATCATATGCATCAAGTCAAGCAGAAGATAAAATAAGCACACAAGGTCTATTGCCCACTGTGATTGAGCTGGGGAAATATAAAAGCAGGAGCCTGGTTTCTTACACAATATGAACACACACGCATGCACAGAACACAGAGAGGCCTCAAAAAATGAAGATACCTTTGATTCAGGCAATTTTTTATAGTTTTTCATTTGGATTATTTGTATATTTTAAAAAAAGCAACTGAAATGATAAAAAGTTCAATGGCACAGAAAAAGCATCAAGAAACTGAAAGCCCATTTCCTTATAGTGGGCCTCCTTCAAGTATTATTGAAATACATAAAAAACTCCACTGCATTCTGTTTTCATGGCACACCAAAATACTTAAAAATAATTCCTTGAGGTTACAAGAAATAGATAATTACAGGCATGAAATGCATTATTTCATTTATTTATTTTTACCAAAATATAATTATAGATCATGAAAACAATCCGGTTATTTTTTTTTTATATTGAGACATTTTATATTTTCATAGGTTCTTTAAATTTAAAGGGGATCTGAGGCAACAATTAATCATTTCTTCAAAGGCAGAAAAAAATGCAAATTGCTCATGAACAGACCGGTCATATCTCTAAAGTTACTCAGTTCCCATTTAATTTTCCTTCCATATTAATGCCAGCGTTTCTTGCTCTTACTGGGATGGCTTCACCTGTCATGTACTGATCAACAGCTGTCCCTCATGCAAAAATCAGAAAAACAGACTATAATGCTAAGTTGCTACAAACCATTCCTGTTTTTTCTTTTCCCTATTTGAGCAAATCTCCTTGATAATAAAGAAACTTCTTTATCCTTTTCCTTTCAAAACACATACATACTATGTCTGCACTTATCTCAGGACTTCATGTCATGGGTTTAATCAGTTCCAAGTGTCTTGTGTAACTTGACATGCAGTATGTTATCTGTTTGCAATAAATTATTATTAATGCTACAGATTTCTGAAGTCTTTGGGAGCTTTTTTATTAAAAAATCCAAATACGTTGTTAAGTTATTGAAATTATTCTTACTCCTATTAGACTCTAAAACTGAGATTCTTTAGTAAGTGCAAGTCTAATTATAGAGAATGAAGAAGAAAATTACTTAATTAATTCATTTGACAAGCCCTTAAATAGCACACAAAATAGCTCTTATCATGAAAAATAAAATGTCAGATCCTGAGGGATCACCAGATACTGAATGATAGGTAGTTTTCATGTTTGGAGAGTTGAATGCTATGATAGGCTGAATCTGAGCAATTTAGGGATACAATATACTACACCAGGAGGAGAAGAAAGAAATACTATTGAGGAAGATTGTTAAAAGAAAGGTATTTTCACACAGAATCGACCTGCTGGCTTGAAATGTCAGAGACTGTGCAGCTGGTTCACTACCGTCTTTTACCAGATTTAGTAGTATTAGATTTGAAGAAATTGAGTGCAAAACATTGAATGAGATCCTTACACAGCAGGTTATGACGTGCCTTGCAGAGGTATAAGATGCAGGAGGCTGGACAACCATTTCAGGGCTAAAAGGAATATGGATGATTCCAGTATAGGTGAGGTTTTCAGACAATAAACATCATTAAAATTCTGCTGTATAATAGATATAACTAAGCCAGCCATTGGATTTCTCTATTCCTTGTTGTGTCTATAAAGATGTATGGATGAAATCAGCAAGGTAAAAGTACAGAAATAAGTCATAAAGACTCGGCACACAACTATCAGATGACTTAGCAGTGACTACTAATGAGGAATGTACATGCAAATATGTAAGGATGACGTCAATTTTTTCATCTAGTAGAAAAATTCTGCAGTTCATAGCAAACTACCATTTGTAAATGTGTACCAAAATCCTAGAAGTAATCTGGACAAATTTTTCTCCCAAAGCTACATGCTCCAAGTTGAGGACAGTTAAGAACGTAAGCATTCCATTCCAATATAATCACTGGGACACTGTATCAACTCTGTTACTCCTTTCAATATCATTTATTCAGGCTAAAATTTACTAATTACATGAGCAACTTCTTTACATAGCCATAAACCAATTTCTGGTTTTTTTGCTTATATCCATGAAAAACTGACCTCTGAAAGCCGAATCTAACATTAGTCTCTTTGTAAAAGAACATATAGAAAATCTTCTGGCCATTACAAGTAAGAGCTCGAGACAGCCTGTGTGTGAGCACACAGCTTCACATCATTATCAGCAGAACATTTTCTGAAGTGCAAACGTCTCACAGGTTTCCATGTAGAGGCCAAGCTTGATGAACTCAAACATCACACAGGTTTGGTCAGGTCAGTTTGTAACGGCAGTAGTATGAAGACCTTCTAGTATTCATCTCAAAAATGGGAGAGTTGGCACAAAAAAATTACTGTAGTTTGCACATTAGCTTGCATTTGCTGACTGCCTCAGGGAGCCCAGCACACACCTGTCCTGACAGCAGAGTTAACACAGCTTGTGCTGAGCAGTGATTTATTGCTTTTAGCAACAAACGTTTAAAACTGCCCTTTGGTTATTTTAAGTATCAGCAACTTAGCTAAAAGCTCCTTCCAACTTGCACAGCTCAAGAAACCCCATGAGAACTTTCTAAAGTTGGACTTACTCCAAAACTCTCGAGGAAGAAGCTAAGCTTTCATAGATATGCATGAGTTTTAACTCCATAATAATTATTCCTTCACAAATGCTGTGCTCATCATCCATGCTGCCAAAAATAGCATGTACAACCCTTTTTACTCTTGGCAATTATGTACCGTAAAACTATATTTAACAGAGAAAGGAGCCTGAAGAGGAATGCTTACACAATGAGGTATATACAAAGTGACTGAATGATCAAATTGCCTATTTCAAGAGTATAAATATTTTATGTTTCCAGCCAAGAAGTGTTCAGTATAAGTTGTTTTCCCTTGAAGTCTGGGTGACTTTTGCAAACTCCTGCCGCATTCTAGCAAAGTTGAATGTGACAAGAGACATGGATTACTTTTGTAAATGAAAAGTGCTGAGCTACCCGCAGGCTCTCCTGAGCAGAGTGTTTGTTACAGATGATTCAGTAAAAGCAAAATAAGCTGAGGGGAGCAGCTGTTCACACTGACAAAAGTGCCATGCACCATTCATATTGTTAGGTGAATATTTTAAGGCTATTGTAAGAAGCATTTCTCTTGGTGGATATTTTATTTCCTCCCCAATAAGGGCAGTTTTTGAATACACTCAAAACAGCCCAATCTGCATAGCTGGAGGTGTGCTCAGAGGCAGTCCCTGCAGCAGCTCCAACACTTCTGTCCTAATTGCTTTTCCTTCTCATTATTGTGTAGGCAGTTCTTCCCCAGAAAACACAATGCAAAGAGCATCTTATAGAATCATAAAATGATTTGGGTTGGAAGAGATTTTAAAGATCATCTAGTTCCACCTCCCTCACCACAGTCAGGGACACCTTTCCCTAGACCAGTTATCTCAGAGTCCCATGAAACTGGTGTTGAACACTGTGGTGGTTGGGCCATCCACTGCTGCTCTGGACAACCTGCTCTAGTGCCTCACCACCCCCACAGTAAAGAATTTCATCCTAACATCCAATTTAAACGTACTCTCAGTTTAAAACCACTCCCCTTTTTCCTGCCACTACATGTCCTTGTAAAAAGGTCCTCTCCACCTCTCTGGTAGGCTCCCTTTAGCTACTTAAAGTCCATAATAAGGTCACCCCAGAGTCTTCTAATCTCCAGGCTGAACAGCCCCAACTCTCTCAGTTTTTTCTCATAGGAGAAGTGCTCCAGTCCTCTGAGCATCTTCATAACTCTCCCCTGTACTGGCTCTGACAAGTCTATGTCTTTCCTGTGCTTGGGACCCCAGCGCTGGACAGAGAAGTCCAGGTGGGGTTGAACCACAGTGGAACAGAGGTGCAGAATCCCCTCCCTCACCCTGCTGCCCACGCTGCTTTGGATGCAGCCCACGACACGTTTGGCTCTCTGGGCTGTGAGCGCCCATGGCTGGGTCATGTCCAGCCTCTCATCCACCAGCATCCCCCAAGTCCTTCTCTCCCCAGGGCTGCTCTCCATCTGTTCATCCCCCAGCCTGTATTGTTACAGGGAACAATAAGTGTGCAACTCCCTCACTGAGGGAAATCCTTCACAGAGGTATATGTATTTAGAGGCCTCATAGGCATGCTCTGTAAGCAATGCTTTTGGGTCCCTTTGTAACAAGAGACTTCTAAATTGTGCTCTTAATAACTCACAGCCTGCTTAAAAGAGATTTTCCTCCAAACTTCCGTGGTTCTTCAAAGTAGCAAAAATGACCCATGCATAGATAACAAGAGATTGAGACGAAGGAAAACATACAGGCATTGATGAAATGCTACCACTCACCTGGGTCAAGAGGATCATTTAGATTGAAGATTTCTGAAATATCTATAATCTGAGATCAAATGTATTGTTTTGTTCAACTCCAGAGGGTGAAGCTGTAAGTTAAATGGAAGCGATACCTGATCGTGGTACTCTTTTCCCCAGAAAATGCAAACAGAACTATAATCAAAGTACATCTACGTGTAAGTTTTCTGAAGAATTATACAACATGAGATACTCAAGCTATTCTTATTAATGACGCTAATGGGTGTGTAGGTAGGAGGGGGTGTTTGAAATAGTTAGCTGTATTCAAATTACATAACAAACTCCAGATAAGAGAACTTGAAAACCGAGGAAAAGTGCCTAAGAGCAGTACTTTCACAATATCTGTAGAATTTTAAGATTAAGATTAAGACATTCCTGAACTGCTAATCAATCTGGTTTTCTATTAATCGTGAACAATAAAGGCATTATTTTCTGGAGAAGTAACTACAGGACTAGGAACCAAGAACACAAATTCTAATGTTACCTTTCATTTGCTTTTCTAGGATCAATTCAGTTTGCCTGAATCTGGATTTGCCTTTATTAATAAATTTATTATTAGAATAGCTGCTGGTGTGGCTTTGGATGAAGGCAGCTAGTCACCTTTCAAACAACAGCCATGGTTTGGAGATGGAATGGGTCAGACTTGTGTGTGGTTGGTGTACTTGAGCAGCTGAGAGAGTATGGTGGTGTGGACAATGGGGTGTTGGATGCCAGGTGGCCTCATTGCTAACAGAACATGCAGATACATTTAATTTATCTGCAGTAAACACTGCTTCTCTGCATTCAGTTTTTCTGCTTGTGCAAGTGGAGATGTTAAAGCTGTGCAGCAGACAGGGAGCTTGTGTTTGCACAACCTTTGGAAGTGGAAGGTGCTCTGAAAACAGTAAGACTGTTTTGGGCGAACATAAAGCATAACAAGGAAGAACAGAAGGTTATCTAAACAACAGGTGTTCTGGGACATAAGGCATTTTCCCAAGGATAGTTAAATAAAAATTCAAACAGAAGATCAGTTGAAGAAGTATGATTTACTTTGTGAAAATTGAAAGAATTCTTTGAAATTTTTCTCTTTCTTGTCAGCTTGATCATAAACCTACCTTATGATGTTTTACACTATTTCACACCTATTGTACCATTTACCAAGTTAAATGGCAGAAGTCAGGCTCATAAGACTGTGGAAATGGACTTTATGAATAGGATGGACGAAATAGTAGCTTGATGCTTTAATTAGTCTTGTGCTTTAAGTCATTTAGCCTTTCTTCTTACTTTAAAGAAAGGTAAGCTAGATGACCAAAAGGGCTAGAATATAAAATTGGATTAATATTTTATCTAATGTTACTGTCATATTAGATTCAAGTTAATACAAATTAAGAATGAAGTTACATGAAAACACTGCTAATACTCTAATAAACCTACAAAAGTTATGACAAACACTTACATATAAGGCCACGGGTCTGATATGAGCAGTTTAAACTTTAGGAAATTGGAGTGTTAAAATGGCTGAGGACACATAGCACTATTGCTTGCTAACACACAATTGTGCTAGAAATATTTCTAAAATGTCCGTACTAAAATAATTGTATGGGGCAATGACATAACTTATATCTCCAGGTTACAAAACTATTTTTTGGCCAGAGGAAAGAGGGAAAGGGCTCCCCCTTACTGCATTACAAACCCCAAACTGAATGTAATACTTACAGTGTACAATGTCATCATTGGTTTAACTTGTTTTTTTTACAGACTAAATATTTTGGGTTTATCTCCATACCCATAAGTGATGTCCCTTTCCTTACGGGCAATGATCTGTATGAAGAGATTTATCAGCACTTCAAGGAAAGCTCTCTTCCATACTGCGATTTTGAGACTTCATTAACACAGCAAGCATATTTCAGTCCTTGTCTTAGGAGTTGCTAATCTTCAAGATTCATACTGGCTAAGAAATAGCAGCAGAGCTTCTGTAAGTCACTCAGCATGGAAGCTGCAATGGCATACACCTTGGGGCTTTATTTTATTGTGGAACTGCCAAGTTATGGCAAGGCTTGATCACCCTATAATTATCCCAAGAAACGTATGTTTCCAGAAGTCAGCCACAATTCTTAGTGTTCAATCGCAGTCCTTTATGAAATAAACAACAATTATATCACACTGGCCAAGGTGTGGGGGGAAAAAAACAGTTATTTTAAATGCTAATTAAAAAAATACAAACAGACCAATGATGCATTTAGTATTTCAAGGCAGGAGATTAGTAATATCAGGTAATGCCCTGACACAGGAAAATAATGTTTCACTTTCAAAGTCCTACTGTAAGAGGAATTTCTATGAGTTTTATATTATTCATAATATAAATTCATTATAAATTCATTAAATGAATTATAAATTCATTATTTATATTTTCTTCCCATTTTTTCCAAGTACCACGCATAAATATTGTACATGAAAATTCCATTGAATTGTTTAAAAGGCAATACAAATGGTAATTTAGATAACCTTTAATTTGACAGAGATCTGAATTGGTCTTGATGATCTAGATGTAATTATGGCTGCTTAAAAAAATTTCTATGATAAATTCAACAAGTAAAAAAAAATCACAACAAAAAGCAAATTTTATAGGTTTTTTGAAAAAAATCAATTTCGAACCTCAAGATGAATATCTAGTTCTGAAAAAAATTAAGTATTTCCTTCTGAAGTAAATATTTTTGCCTTCTACACTAATTTAGAATATAACTTTTTATATTTAATCCAAGTTTTACATTAAAAATATAAATAGGCATTTCTTTTAAAATGCTCTTTAAATTCTTCTTCATGTTATTCAAATGTTTTTCACTGAAATTGCAGTATTCCCTCTTTTAACAAAAACATTATTATTTGAAATTTTTCCATTGGATTTTTTTAATACTCCTTTGAGATCTAAATATTCTTCCTAAAGGCAAATAAGTGAAGGTGGCTAAAAATGCAATAGTTATTGCTTATTAATAGGACCTGCAACAAATATGGTTTTATTACCAGTGTAAAGCACTAAATCACTCTCTACACTAACAAGTTGAAATAAAGTGGAGTGCCTATGGGTATGCGTTTCTCTATTCAGTTGTCACATCGAGTGACAAAGGAATGTATGTGCTCATGCAATACTTCAGAAGATTCTTTTACTTTTTTTTTCTTTTAACAGAATTAAGAGGAGTCATTGAAGCAGTACAAGACAGGAGAAAATTGAATTTTGTGCTCTGGAATAATGCATGTGGTTTTCAGTGTGACAGTCAAAGCTCTAACGTGAAAAGCAGGAAGCATAAAATCTTGATTAGACTGAAAGAAAAACAAAAGAAGTGATAAGCCTTTATAATTTAGATTTTCTGTACAAGAGATGAAAAAATACAAAAAATGGCATCTGCTCAAGTCTCAAGAGATGGAGATATAAGTATAAGCAATCCTGAGCTAAATTGAACAAAAACTTTGATTTAATAGAGGCAATATTTGACCCATGGCCATCATAGCCACCTTTTGGGAGAACACGGGATTCTATTACTGTCTTCTTGCAGAGAAATGTTATGGTTCCTACAGAAAATTAATCATGTCATTCCTGTATTTTACTCCAAAAGGCAAAAACTGCTGCCACAAAGTCACTTTATATTGAAGGGAAGTCAGAGCATGACAGATGTGTATATTGTTGTCCAATATTCCCCAGTGTTTAATGCCCAGTCTTACAGGTCCTTAAACTAAAGGTGCTGCAGGGACTTCCAGAGGCTGAGGAAGAACCAGTGGGTTTCCCGAGTCCCTGAAATCTCAGCAAGTTTGCCAAGAATGGTTAATAGAAAAGTAAGGCAAGACTTATTCATATTTATAGTCTATCCTTGAGAATATGAATACCCTGATTTCAGTCTGATCTTGTGCCTGCAATCTCCTTCTCTGTGCCAGCTTTCTGCACAACCATTGCACATCACCTTACAGAGCTGATTCATTAGACAGGCCTGTCCCAATGGGACCTTATCTTTATATATATATGAAATTTTAAATTATATGAAAGGCACTGAGATAGTTTAAAGAAAAAAGACCTTAGACACACAAAAAAAAGATTGATGAGATGGCAATACTTAGGTGAAACCTACCTCTGGAAGTCCCGCAGCTCCAGAGAAATAAATAAAACTGTATATATCTATCTATCTATATATATATCTATCTATGTTGGAGACAACTGAGCTGGAATATACAGTGTGGAGACTAGGAACTTGAGTGCAACATCAAAAAAATACAATATTCTTTTCAAATTTGAGCATTAATGACTATCTTCTAATCTCTCTTTCAGTACTCTATGGAGGACACATATTCCATAGCGTTCTGTTCAACTGCAGGCTGTTATGAAGTGAATAAGATTTTAGGACACTGAATATCCACTGGGAGCTAGTTAGAGCTGTAGTTCTGCCAATATTTTAATCAAAACTACAGTTTTGAAACACCCAGGTTGCTGAAAAACTGCTCTCAAGTTACAACATTACAGTATTTTCACTCCTACACACTTAGGGTCCTTTAATTTACTTCTCTTCAAGCGCCAATTGAAACAAATGCATCTACCAGCTTATGGTGAAAGCCATACAGTCTAGGAACTTTTAAAAACAGACATCTTCTCATTTCTTTCATCTTTTCCACAGAACTTATTATTCTCTCAGATGAAAAAAAACCCATGTTTTGTAGCAGACTGCATTTGAGAGTACAACTCTTAACAACCAACCATACCAATGTAGTAATTAACTCCTTGGCAAGAAGAATAAAGAACAATCTATTCATCCCTCATCAAACAGAAACTTTTTCATTCACTTTATTCACTACATTGTTCACTTAAATAAGCAGAATTTTCAGTTTGTTAAAGAAGAAAAAAAAAGGAAATGTAGAAAAGCCGTAAGGCACGTGGGGCACAAAAACTTGTCTTTTTTCAAGCCATATTAGTTCATTTGACAGAGTGTATTTAATTTAGAATTTTTTTTCAAATCAACTATGATTCTACTCCCACTCACAAACAAGCACATGATATAAATCAAAGAAATTCTTGTGGCTCACAAAGTTCCTCTTAAAGCTACATGTTACATCAGAAATCAGACAATGGATACTTTACAAGAACACGATTACTTTCTAATTATCTTTCAACTGAGATAAGAATTAATTAAAACCTAAAGACAAGACTTTTCTCTCCAGTAACAACTAATTTTTAACACAAATATTTACACTAGCTGTTTGTGTCTTCATTCTGAGGGACTGGGGATGAAAATTTGAATTCCCTAGAAATGATAATTTTATCCACAATTGGTAGGTGCTCAGGACAACAACATTTATCAGAATTATCTTTTATGGGCTACTTTAGCCCTTCCATTACTGATCATCTGATAGTTGGAAAGAAACTAACTTTTTGCTATGATATTTCTATTTTAGTGATGTCTCTCCAGCTCAGTAAGGAGATTTAATTATTCTATTTTCATTGTACATTACGTGTAAGTGAAGGGAGACTTCATGATTCTCCATTGGATGGGATGGAGAGCAAAAAATGGTAGGCAATCTAAGATGGACATTGTCCAAGAGACAGGGTAAGAAGATACTTCTCACTGTAGTTCTCCATTTTTCCATTTTCCTAACAACCACAAAATAATTTTTAAGCCCCAAGGGACAGGCTGATTTTTTTGTGAATGGAAAATAAAGCAGAATAACTGCTTTAAAATAAGCTGGACATTTTCAGACTTTTTTTGAAAACAATAGAGCATACTATGGACAAATATTCTATAAAGTACAACTAGAGATCACAAAAAGTTATGGCAAAAAAGACAAATATTTTACAGTTTTAAGATCCCTAGTAAATACGTATAAGCTTCTACACTGTGCTACATTCCAGTTTATCTGCAACAGAGAGAATGTTAATTTCTATTTTAACAGAAAGTTCTGAACACTGGGAGTTTTTTTTTTTTCAAACTCCTATCCAGGGTTGAACAGTGATGGCAAGACTGGGTTTTTTTAATAAATACACCAGCATTTTGCAGTGAGTGTATACTGTAATCATTTGCATTGCACATTACCATGAAGTGAGAGGAAACCTTTGGATGGAACTAGTTCACACAAATATTAGAAAAAAATGACAATACTAACAGTTGCCTCTCTTTTGCTTTGATTGATCTTTGGCATTTTTATTTCATGACAGTAAACTATGAAGAAATACCAAAAAAGCTTTTTCTTTCTTTATGTGTACTTCCTAAATGCTAAGATTTACCTCATCTTTCAAAAAACATTTCAAATAGCTCCAAAAATAAAAAAGAAATAACACCAGCAACAAGCACATGAAAGTGAATGCAAGCTTTAAACCCAAAATTTCTACAGTCAAAATCTGATGGGACATATCCTCTTATTCTGTACTGTTCCTGAGACCAGCAGCTGGATTTTCCTTTGTATAGGTCTCATTGTGGGCCTAATGTAGTTGTTGAAAGGCTTCTGCTTAGAACTCAATGAAAAAGTAATCTGATTTACACTCATCTGATACACTCGTGCAAAGGATGCCTTTTAGTCACTGTGTGTTTTACAGATCCTACTTTCTTATTAGATCTTTGAAGCTCTTGTGTTTTAAAAGCTTTTCTATTTTGGTTGTAGGCTTTCTCACTGTGCTGAGCAAAATGATGATGAAAGGAGTCTGCAGAGATTGTTGAAATACATAACATGCAGAATCTAAGGTATATAGTGCAAAAACAAAAGTAAGAGCTACACAGATTTCACCTGGAAGCTCAAATTGCTGAATTTCTTATAAGATAAAAATAAGGGGTTCGGGTTTTTTTAAGAATTCATTTTTGGTTTTGCATTTGGGTTTGGTTTTTCTTTCAGGGCAGGAAGAGGAGATGTGGGTTTTGGGAGTTTTTAAATAAAATCACTGAATTGCATTAACAAATCACTAAACTTCTTTAGGCCTTAGCTGGCAAACTGGCTGTTTGGATTGTATCAATAATACTGCATGGTTTCTCTTAGGACTGTGAGCCTAACACATAAATGGGAAACTTCCACTTCAGACAGACATAGGTTTTCCTTAATTAGAAACTGCTTAAAAGATACTCAGTGTTACACAGCCATGCTTCAACTGAAAATTTTCAACTGAAAATTATTCTTTCCACTTAAAATGTGACAATCAAGCGTCCCAAAGTCCACCTACAAGGGACAAACATCTGTTTCCATTAAATTAGTAGTGGGAATGTAGTAATCTCTGTAAATGCCAGGGCTGCCTCAAAAACATGCTTCTTTTACTCATTAAGCTATCAATAACTACACCTTAAAACATTTAAAATAATCTAATCTAACTGGTGGACTCATCTGAGTCCACCAGTTCACAAGAAGCAAGCCTACCCCCTTGGAAGACTGAGCTGCAGTTGTGCAGGGCTGATATTTACACAATGTGATCCTCTTGGATGGGATGGATCCTGCCAAATGCTTGCAAGCATATATCAAAATTCAACAATCTGTTCATTCCCCGAGATGCTCCTTGGAGAAGGTCTGGTTTCTGGAGGGTAGTCAAAAAGAAGCAGGGGTAACAGAGGTGTGTTCCTTAGACAGTTGAACTACTTACACTATTTATCCACATTCCCCCCAAGCATATGGAAATAGGCAGGCATATGGAAATAGGCAATGACAATATGAGCAATTCAGGTATGAGCACAGAACAAGCGGTTGGAAAGTGAACCAGAATGAAGTGAGGCTGAACATATGCTGTAAGCTGAAAGAAAGGTCCTCTGATTCCCCCTCACATTGCAGAGTTCCTGACACTTACTTTTACGCTAAAAAATCAAGGAGTTTCAAGCCATGATGCTGAAGATAGGGGGTGGGCAAAGACAAGATGGGAGAAGCATTCATCTGTCTCTTTCCATGCAGTCTGAGATTCTACTGAGGGGCTCACTGGAAAACCTGATTGCAGTTATCATCTGCTTAGTAACTTCTAGGATCCTTGTGGAATCCAGCCACTTCTGAGCCTTCACTTTTTTTCAGGTATCTCCTAGCGGTCACTGACCTGTAATGCCCTATCATGCACAGGTCTCCTATTATATCTTCTGACATGAAGAAAACTGGAAAAGATAAATTAATTTCCTCAGTCCACAGAAACTAATAAGATAGTGGTAAACAAGTCTTTAGTCACTGGCAACAGCAAGATGTTTACAGTTGCTACTGAATCCACTGGTGTATTTTCCTTCATGTTACCTGTGTTTTAAAGTAGCTGGCAAGTGCCACAGAATACATAGGGTTTAATGCATTTTTTTGTTGTTGTTTTTTCAAATTAAACTTGGAATGATGATTAGGCAAGTACCAAAATGCAAACTTTTTTTTTTTGCCTGTTTTCATACTTATAAAATTGGTGCTTCAAACTTGATTTCTTAGATTTCTCTGATTAAAAATCAACAATCTTTCATACTAATTAGGACCATCAATGAAACAAATGGAAATTGTGTTTCTGTAGAATTATCTTATGTGCAAGTCCCAAAGTTATCCCTTTTTTGTACACCTTTACTGTTGTTTGCAACATCATCTGTTCTAGACTAGTATATATTCTATGATCTAGTAGGATAACCATAAAATATAGTTAAAAGACTGTTTCTGCTTTAGTATTCTATATCCTTAAAATAGCATAAAGCACTATAATTTTGATTCACTGAGGCTCATTCCTGAAAGATTTTCCCCAGTATTGGGCACAAGTAATGTATAACAGTGAACATACTGTGGAAATCTTACAAAGGGTCAGAATCTGCCAGTTTTTCTTGTACAGAATAAAATCAAACATCCATAAATGGTCCGAATGTCAAGGGCCTACCTAACAAAGAGGCCTTAGGGTAAAAAAAAAATTTCTATCAGACAAGCAACAAACAAAACAACCTCTTTTCTGCCTCTACAGTAGTCTGAGACTTTGCTGGAGTAAACCAGTGCACTCCATTAACTGGTAAGTGTATTCCTATTCCTCTGCCTTCCACAACCAGCTGACTGTGTCTTACACAGTTTTGATTCCCTCCAACTTTCTTTCTAGTAATTCCAGCTCATTGTTTTAATCTTACTCTAATTAATTTAATCTTTCTTGCTGCTCAGCTTTAAGACTCCTTAAGAGCCTTAAATTTCATTTATAAAGTTTGTCGCTTTAGCACTTTACCAACAGAATAGAAGATGAAAGGATTTTGTCAGAGTTCCTGAGAATTGGGCCTTCATCCATACTTGCAAACAGGTGCATATAAACAATGATCTTGTAAATACCACTGCTTGCCTCTCCCAGCTGAAGACATGGAAAAGGCAGAATTCCTGTGTCACAATATTCTTGATACAATAAATTGCAAAAAAACCCCATTTCATCAATTCCGTCTGTCCTAACCTTTCTGTTGAAGGTAGCTTCCAATAATGCTTCAAAATATAGACTAATTTTCTTTGAAAACTAGGTAAAATATTCTGGGGAAAGATGACTACTTTTCTGTCCTTAGACCTGTTTTTGCTCTCTTACCACTTTTATGCTTCACTGATTTCAACATATTTATCCTCTGCTTACAGTGATGTGAGAGAAGATTCATTGTCTTTAGCAGCTTCTTCAGACATGCAGATCTTGGTTAAACCTGGCACCGTAACACGTGTCTGGAGGAGGAAGTTGGCAACTGAGGAGAACATTTCTGAGCTCATACAGTTCTGCCCAGTGAAAAAGGCAAAGGATATGTGAAGACAAGGCAAAGTAAACTCTTCTAATATTTTGAAGAGAATGGTGAAATTTCTTGCAAAGAGGTACTCCAAGGACGTTTAGGTATTAGTCTTATTTCCATTTCTAATGCCCAAAAAAAGTTTAGTTTAGTTGTGCCAAGACCGAAAGAAGTCACTGTCTCTCCATCTAGGGAAGACTCCAAGCCTCCAACTGTTATTCTTAAACAGTAGGAAGCTTATATCTATAAAGACTTATATCTATTCCACCTAAACCAAACTATGTGATCTACAAGCCAGGTTGGATAAGGCTTTGAACAGCCTGGTTTAGCAGGAGGTGTCCCTGCCCATGGCAGGGGGGTTGAGACTAGATGATCTTTAAGGTCTCTTCCAGCCAAAACCATTTTGCAATTGTATGGATCTATAATTTTCATTAAACGATACTGTGTGGAAATATTTCACAGAGTTATAGGACTGTAGAATGTTAAGGGCTGAAAGGGATCTTAAAGATCATCCAGTCCCAATCCCCCTGCCATTAAAGACCTTTAAAGCTGCCTAGTTCCAGCACAGCCTTATAATAAAAACAGCCTATAGTCAAATTACTACCAAGGGGTGCTTGATTCCCTTTTTTGGATGGAATTCTCAAAAGAAGTAGATGGGCTACCACAAGTAAGGAATACAGGAGGAATAAGGGATATGGAATCCTTTTTCAAGAGTATTTGAGGAAGGTGGAGGGTAGATAAAGATAATTATTAATTAGATTTTTTTAAAATTGTTTATTCAATTTTGGGGAGCTCCATTTAATTCTTAGGATGCCTTATCTAACTTTCTTCATCCTCTTTTCCATTCAGTACATAATCTAATCCTTTCCTGGCAGTGAAATTGGCATCTTTGGAGGTAAAAGAAGGAACAATAATAGTATGACTTTTTCTTCCTCATATTTGTAAAGGTATTGCAGAAGTCTTTATGTAATTTGGACTTTGAGGCCTGTGACAACACACTGTATTGCGAAAAGCTTCTTTTGATGACTATAAATGAATGGACTAGACTTCCCAGCCAAACGAAAAAGACATCACTGTGCTATGCAAAATTACTTTTCATTGTTTGTGTCTGAGCTGTAAGCTCAAGTCAGTGTTAACACTTCAAATTGGTTTTCTATTATTAAACTAAAAATCACTTAAATAATAGTAAAAGTCACCTTACTGGAGGCATTTTATTTTAACTTGTTCCTTAATAATTCATATTGTACATCCACCCAGTAAAAACATTGGTTTGTCTATGACCCTCTATTTTACCATTCAGAGTAACTCTCTTGCCATCTGATTGTAACATGGGAACATCCAAGCTGAGAGTGTTAACTGGCAGATAGCTGGGGCATGGCAAGATGAAAGATGAAATTTGAAAGCAACCCAGTGGTTCATCCTACTGTGTTAGGCTCCCAGACCTGCTAGCTTAGATTCTTGGCTATTTCTATGAATCATTTAACTACCATGAACCCAATCTCCCTAGGGAAGCAGGAGGGAAATAAAAAAGGAAAGAGAAAACAGTAGTCAAAAAAGGATATAGAGAGACACTTAGGAATAAAGAGAAACAGTGAGAAAATTTAATTGAAACTTTTAGAATAACTCATGGATTTTCTGGACACAATGTCAACAAAGGCAACGTTTGAAGCCAAGAAGGTGCTTCTGATGTCAAAGTGGCTTAAGAAAAACCTTACTTTTTGCTCATTTGAGGTGAAATGCGCCTCAAAACTTGTTCTTTTGCAAAGAGCTCTCAGAGACATGTGTGAAGTGTCCAAGATTCACTGCATTATAAAACATTGTTTTCATACTCACACTTGTTTTGTCACTCGGCATTGTGTGGGGTTTTTTGTCTACATGGTTTCAATTTCATATCTATACGTTTATTCTAACATACAGTTTATGACTTTGGTAAAAAACAATTCTGCCAGTTACATCTTTCAACACTGTCTAGCACTGGAAAGCCTTAGAAAACTAGTGTCTGAAACTGTCTTCCCTCTTGCCTGCACCTTCTGCTTCACACCAAAATACTGAAGCTTTAGCAGTCTAAATGTCTATGAAAGCAATCAAGAGTGCTACAGTAAAGTATCAAAACCTTTGAAATATTATCAGTTAAACCAATGAGAAGAAACTGTTCATGATTACCAGAGATATGCAGCACTTCATATTTTGCATTCTATTTCAGTCCCTATTTCAGACTGGTTAAGGGCATTTATATTTAGCACTGAATGTATAAAAGGCTGTTACTACAACCTCAAATACTACCTCTGAATTAGCTCAAACAGCTCCATGAGTTTGGCCTTTAGCTGCTCACCAATATTCTCCACACCATTACATTTTACATTGTATTACAGTAAACCATTACCACAAAACCTCTGGAGCAATGTAATTTGCTGAACCAGAAAATTGAGATAACCACTTGTATAGCACATTTTGACTGAGCTCATCACTTCTATAATGCCTGGTGACAATGAGTCTACGGCAGAGGATCTGGTGGTAGCCTGTGAAGAGTTGCCATAGACACTGTGCATATTGAAAGCAGACACTTTAATGATAATCTAATCAAAAATGACATTGATGTAATTGCTCCTTATATAACTGTGTAAAGGCTATATTGAAAAACTCAGCACACAGAAATTATACCAATGAAGAGAAAATTATTTGTAAATATCTTTACTGATGTGAATACTGGTGTAAGATTTCAGTATTATATTTATCTATGTGAACAAATGACCAGGTGAGATTCCTGGCCTACTTTCATCGCTCTCAGGGCACTGGGTAGTTGAGGTAGCTGAAATGAAAAGTCGCCTGTGTTTGCTTCTGTGCAGGCAGGCAAGAGCCATGGAAAATATTTTATATGGGTATGAATAGGGCAGTGGTTCTTTACCTGTTACAGAGAAAGTTTCATTTTGGAGATATAGTAAAACTATTTTGAGCTTTATAGCTGGATTAGAGCATTAGTTTAGCAGGTTTGGGATTGAGAGAAGACAAGCTAAAGGCAAAAGATTCTTTGGGGAATCTGTGCTTTCTACTGTGCAGAGGCAGCACTTCTTGACCTAGCTCTGGTTAGCAGACTCATCAGTCTGGCTTAAATCATCCTGCTTTCAGTGACATGGCTATGACACTTAGCAATATCTAAGTTACTAGACTGTCACACACTGCAACTAACTTGTACAATTGCCAAGTCCCACCAGAAACCAAAACTGTGCTTGTCACCAAGCCAATGGGCAGCAGTAACTGGGTCTCATAAATTTTGCATTCAGGACCATCTTCCTGTTAATACAAATGAAGGAAAGGTCCGTAGTTCTTCAAAGGAAATCTAACTTATTCACTCTAAGTGCACCAAAATTAACCTTCCACACTTTAATAATCTTCTTTTGGCCTGGGACACTGTATTCCAGCTTTTTCCTCCTTTGCAACAAGCTGAGGTGTAACTATCACCCAAGTTTGCAGTTTTACTTCTGAGATAGAAGCTGTTACTTTTATCATATTCTAAGTTCCAATGAGGATTTGTGGGAAAGCCAGATGAAACAGCAATAGCACCAGAAGAGGTGAAAGTAGCACATCATATACACACAAGTTAGCTTTACATTACCTATTTTTCCAAACTAAACATTTTATCTAAAAATGCTAAATTTTCCAAAAAGCTAAGGCTCTAAAACTACCTGTCATGATTATTATCAGAAGGCCTCAGGAAAAAAAAATTAACAAGTATTCATTTGCTAAGACACTAACAAGTTTTGCCTCCTGAAAAAAAATATCCACAAAGAAATGGTAACATTGAGACAATCAACTGCAGCTAAATTTGAATGACCATGTGAAGTGCCTATTGGAATACTGCTGTATGACTAGCAAGTATTTTTAATTTTCATAAACATTTTGTGATGCAAGAGTGACATCACTTCTGTGATACACTGTGTGGATAAAGTACCCATTTATGCACAAGGACCCTCACAGAACACAACTTGCCTGCAGTTCTTGCCCAGGCACTCATGGAAGTCTCTTAATTTGAATGATGTGAATGCAAAGGACTTCTTTGCTCTGCCCTGGCTCCACCAGAACCTCTTCGTCTTGTGACAGACAAATTGCTAGGAGCTATATATCCCTCTTTGACTGATGAGATCTCACATTATAAATGTTATCTGGTTATACAATTTTTAATTCAGGCATATGGTACCAGCTGATGCCAAAGACGAGAGTAAAAGCTGGTTGAATCTATCACTGTCTGGAAATTCCAGAAAGGAACTACGATTTTGTATATAGAAAACCTTTATGTCCCCAAACTAAGATACTTCACAAAACCTTTACATTAATGCTGGCAATATTTCCATTAACCTCTTGAAAATCTAATTGCGTAAAGAGAACTGAATACTGTACTCACATTTGCAAACTTTGTTTTACCGTGTTGCTGTTATTCTGTTCCCCCACCCTGAGCCATAACGTTTTCAACCAGAGTGTAATTTAAGAGTTTTGAAAGAAACCCTAAGGAGATGAAAATACCATTGATGACTAGAGCACATTTAGTTTGTTTGTCATTAACTTTTCAATACCACAGTTGCTTGCCTATAGACAATATTGTAATGATTTATATGTGCCACAGCTTCACATCAAGTTCCAGATGTTCACAGTAACAACTGCTGTCTGAAAATATTGAGACACTCTTTAGAAATAAAATATGTGAGGCTTTCAAGATGTGATGCACCCAGTGTTTAGAAGATAATGAATTCAAGCTAGGAGGAGTTTTCCAGCACCTTTCTGCTCTTTGCACGTTTTTGACAGTAAGTCTGAATCAGGAATGTGGTTAAAATTATCCCTGGGTGAATCAGCTTCTCATTATTTACCAAGCTCTTTTCAAAGCATCGTCTAATTATAGAAAAGACAGCAAGACAAAGACTTCAATAAATCCTATTTTTTAAAAGTAGTTTGACTTGACGTCTTTTTTTTTAACTGTTCCTCACTCTCAAGATGAATTTTCTGTGCAGTGAAACAGCGCAATTGATGCAGCTACAATGCACACATTCCTGCCTGTTTGCTTGGGGCTGGAAACATAAAACCATTCCTGACAGGAGCTACAGTCTCGTGTCAGGTATAACCTACAGCGACCATAAAGGATTCCCATGTAGTTGCTGACACTTGAGGGTTTAATGCACAGCTGCTGATGTTTCAAGATGTTCCCTGTCAGCACCAGTCGCACTTTGTCAACTTCTGTCCCCATTTAGCACAAAGCATTCCTGCGAAATTTTCTTTCAAACAGCACTTGTGGATCAGGCTGCAGCTGCTCCCTGCACAAGGTATGCTTTCTGCTTTTCTAGCCACAGGCAAGAATTACATCACCTCTATGCCTACTGAAGCTCACTGCAATAGGCACCAAAATCCTGACATCACAAACTTTCAGCATTTCTTGACTACAGGAAACATATTAAGCCACCTTTGCCTTATAACTCCCACAAACAGTAGTGCTAGAAAATAAGTAACCTGGCAACAGGCTCTAGCTAGATGGATAAAAGCTGGAATACAGTGTCCCAGGCCAAAAGAAGATTATTAAAGTGTGGAAGGTTAATGGTGAACGGGCTCATGGAACACAAGGGATATTGTGCTAAAATATGTGAGAACCTAGGACAATTTCTTGCAATTTGTGTGTATTTAATCGTGCCCCAAAAATAATGCTTTGCATTCACACATCACAGAAGGGAAATTAACATTCAACCTGGTACTCAGTAACTTGGTGCCAGAGCAAATCCATTCCACATTATAGACAACAATGTAAAGAAAATATAAATGGATGTTATAGATTTGTGATAAATAAAAAATGTCTTATGTCTCCTCCACTGGAAAAGAGAATGTTTCAATACAAGAGACCTCATTGATCATTTGCTTTCAAACAGCTGACTTTTCCAAAATTCTCTTATCACATTCCAGAATAAGACACCATCTCTGAAGATATTCAATCCAGTAGCACTTAATACTTTAATCAATACCTGTTAACAGAAACAGTAAAGAGAAATAAAGGAAATACTTTATTAATCATCAGCTGTCTGTAGGAACTCTTTTAGCATTTATAGAACAGTGTTAAAAGCACACTGTTCTGCACCAGTTATCCAGCTATTTGCTGCACCAATTCCACAATTCAACATGCATATTTCAATAAATATTTCAATGTTATTTTCTTTCTACAATGCAGGCTCTGCAGGCAGGGCAAAGAGGGAGACTGCTCTCTGGATTTTGGAGGAAAATTGCATCTAAATTATCAGTATTTGAGTAGTAACAGCAACAAAGTGCATCTATGATATTTTTTTAGTGATTTAGAATGAAGAAACATTAAAGATACTCAGAGTATGTGTATATTCTGAATTAAGACAGGAATATATGAATGGCATACAGTCAGTTTAGAATTTTCATTTTTTTTATTATTATTTTTTTTTTTTTTACTTTCCTTTAGGAGCTTAGACTCACTGATTTTAGGTTTTTCCACAAAGAGAAAAAGGAGAATAAGGAGGTCTCTCATGAACAAAATAAATATCACTCCAAGTCAAGGGAATTTTCCATAAAAAGCATGTTCTTTTATAGATTAATATCTCCAGTTCCTCAACCTGATAGGATCTACCTAAGATTTGACAAGATACTGTCTTCAAACCTGAAACTACTGGACATCTCATACTTTGTCCCACAAATCCAGGATATACAGGATGCCATACTTACAGTTCCATTTCATGTCATCAGGCTAGCAGGCAAAAATCAAACAAACTCCTTTACACTCAGTGGGAGCTTTTTGGTGAAAGTAATTTTGTACAGACTGGTACTTCTTCCACACAGAATGTCTTGTAACATATATCAAAGACTTTATAAAATAACCATCCAATTTCAGGACAATTTATTAGTTATCTCCTATAAGATTTGTCTCATGAACTGACCAATGTATTTGACACAAAGTGGCATTATGTTTGAGAAGCTCTGTCAAATCATTTTTGCTTGGGTTATTATAAGATGCTCCATTTTCACTGAGCCTGTGCTAAGATCGCCTACAGGAACGCCTCAAAAAAATGCACTTTTTCTTCCTAAAAACCTTAAGCAGTAGTATTTTCCTGAGTGCCTATCAAATGAAAGACTGGCTGGTTGATAATACTCGGTGTTCATAGAAGGTTTGTATTTTTTAAATAAACTTCAGCAGCCAAATTTGTAGGCAGAAAGACAGGGAGGCACTTCATTACTGGGGGAGCCCTTGTGCAAGGACTGAAACCAGGACTGTTGAGCAGCTCCCCATCTGCAGGTGACTGTGCATCTACCCAGTCAGATGTGCCTCCATGCCCTACCCCTTGACACACCACTACCCCTGTGCTTTTCCTATATCTCAGGGACACAGTATTTGTGATTTCTTTGTGGTCAGTGTTCTTCATCAGCTAAAGCCCCTGCACCCTCTAATGTCCCTCTCCTCTCGCAGGGAAAAGTCAGGGAGAAGCCTTTGCCCTCTCACTTAAAATTGTGCCACATGGCATGGGTAGTATCTATCGTTTCAGATACTGGAATAAAATTTGGAAAAATTATTGCAAATCCAAGACAATTTCTTTCAAATTTATAGTGATTTTTAGACAGAAAGCACCACAATTATCAGCATAGCAGCATATTATACTTAGTATAGGTAGTACATCTCAAATTCGGGCAAGAAGAAAAAGTGCCCTTTTCAATAAAACATGCAAAGCCAGTTTGCAAGAGACAGTCAAAACTGTTGATAAAATGAACAGTCATCTAGCAGTGCTTTTTTAGATTTTGTCTCATTTCCTCAGAACATTATCATAAAAAAGTCATTAAAGTTAACAATGCCTATGTCTATTTCTTTAGCTTTTCCCCATTACCCTTAATACTTCTTGCTAAAAGTCAGAATTTCATAAAGCTAAATATACTTTTGGATAAGGATGTGCTCTTTACTACCAAGTGATGAAGCTGTGTGAGGAAAAAAAAAAATAAAGTCCTTAATGACATCTGTGTGCTTTATACCTGATAAAGTTTCAGAACGTCTGCTGGATGTTCCTGGGAAAAGAGCTTCACAGAAACACAGGAATGTACAGGTCAGCAAGCCATCTCCTGCAGCCCTTCAGGCCTTTTTTTTTTTTTCCCTTGAGGAAAGGCTGCAGTTGTCTTCTTTTTAACAGTGTTCCAAGCAGTCTTCCTCCACCACCATTCACAGCAGTCAGAAACCAAGCGTAAACAGCAAAAAATTTTGGACTAGATTTTTCAAAAATCACAGAAGATGACCGATAGGTAGGGAGATTTTTACGAGGTTTCTTGGCACTTGGGGTGTACTGTTAGGATGTACCCTGACAAGGAAGCGGCCTCCTTAAGCCTATTGAAATTGAAATAAAATTATGACAAATCATTGAATGTAGAATTAAGCTATGTGGATAACGAAACTTCCATCTTCCACTTTCTCTTCTATTTCAGCCTGGCAGTATTCTTTAGAGAAGGGACCTGAGGATGTGACAAGACATGGATAGATTTTTCTCTATGCTACATCCTATCAAGAGGACAATGCTACACGAGATAACAATATTCCTGAAGTACACAGAAGATATCCTCTCAGAGAGTACTTCTCTGCCACTCAAAGTTCATTACATTTGGTAGGCAAGAACTAGAATTGATCCTCTTTCTTTTGGATTTTTGGGGGGTTGTTTTTGATTTTGTTTTTCTTTCACTAACTAAATTTATTCTTATAGCTGCCCGTCTGTACTGCGACAAAGTACAAAGATGGGAATGAATGGAAAACAATTCCAAAATATCTATCAAGTAATAACTTTGTGTGCTGTGGTTTTACATGTTTCTCTATTACATGACGCAAGAAAAGATTTTTCTTAAAGCTCAGTATGGTTTCAAATATAACACCTCTTACTGCTTAACCTTGGTTTTAAATACTTTCCTCGTACAGAGTTACCTAATCTCAGGTAATTTTATCATCCCTGCTTTACAAGGAGGAAAACATGGGGACTGGAGATGGAAATGTTTGTATTCTCAGATTCTGCAGGAGAAGAGGAGCAGTAGAGATAGAAATACAAACTCAGAAAACTCTACTGCGGAGTAACTCCCTGTAACTATGAAAGAGATTATTAAATCTGTGCTTCTCTATCAGCTCTTACAGTAGAGTTACAATGCTTTGTATTCACAAGGATTTTAGAAGGGGGTGGATAACATAACTATTTATCACATGGATCAAACACATGCTTTTAAACAGTGAAAATGAAGCTTGAAACTCTCAAAGTGCAGGGTACAAGGGCAGAAAAAGGAATAACTTCTCCTGTTCCTTTTCTTTCCTTTTTGAGAGCTAAAAAACATTTCCCTAAGGATATATTTGTTCTTTTCTATACATTCAAGATGTCAAACTGAAGGGATTTTAACACTCATTCATTCTTAAAGGGAAACAGCTTAGCCAGCAAGAGGATAAAAAAGAAAGTAGGATTACTTCCCAAAAAGTACCATTCAAAATCTTGATTATGCCCTAAAAATGAAGGAAATGCATTCCACTACTTTTCAAATGTAAGTAACTCAAATAATGATGGCAAAATGAAGTGACTTAATAACAATTTAAGAAAATAGAAAATGTGATTATTTAAATATATATTTTTTTTATATTGCAAAACGTGCTCATTTTGTAAGTGGCTGACACAATAGCAGAGAAATGAACATGAATTAGCAATAATTTAGGTAAATGCCAGGAGACTGAGTACTATGAGTACTTTGAAATCTTTTTGAAATGGTAAAATTCATTAGAACAGGGCTTGGGTGGAAGGCAAAACTATCTCTGTGGCTCAGCTCCCTGCTGAGAAAAATGATTTAATAAAAGTTAAAAAAAAATAATCCACTTATGAAATACATTTAAAGACCATTATGTACACTCTGTCTTAATGAAACCTATAGTCTTCACTCACATTGGCCTGTGCAAGCAAAATCCAGACATGTGCAAAGTGCCTATTGGCATATTTGGAGCTCTTGTCTATCCACTGATATGTTACACCAGAAAAAAATGTATCCCAGGAAAGTAAATTCTTTACAAAGCATCATTCCAAGAATAGATTAAAAGTACTGGTAAGAAAGAATGCGACAAGGAAATGGAGGAGAGGACTGTGCTGTACTTTTATGCCATAGCTCAGTCCTTCAGTACATTAACTATCCCCAAGGATTTGAGAAACTGAAACTCAGCTGTCTCCTCAGGAGATCTGCAGCTACAATAAGATGGCAGATCAACTATCAGACAAAATATTTTCTGGAGTCCACGATGCTCTGTGTGGCTCAAAAAGAGAACTTTCCAGCTTTCATCTTAACTGAAGATTCACAGGAACAGATGGTTGGCACACGATCCAATGGTTGCACGCAGGAGATGCTGATAACACCAGAGAAGCCTGTGGGGATACTGCTCTGCCCTTCAGCCTACACTGTCACTCATGCCCTCTCCTGTCTGTCTAGCAGGCTGTTCAAGTATTATGTTCGAGACAGAAGGGCTCCCCAGCATGAGAAACCAAAGGAGGCCCATCTCAGACCACTATAGCACAGTTTGGAAAGTCTTGGATAGTTTGGACAGCTTTGCAAGCAGCAAGTTTGAAGAAGGTTTAAGGCAAGCTGCTGATAGTGTCAGTGAACCCATTTCTTCTATTTCTTGAACTACTATAGAAACCTATAATGAGACATAAAAGGAAAAGGACTTTGCTCACATCCCTGTCATATCTGTGCTGCTTTCTTCCTTTCCCAAGGAGAGGTGGGGGTGGACACAACACATTTAACACCCTGGCAACTGATTTGAGGTTTGGCATTTTTTTTTGGTCTTTTTGCTTTGTTTTCTTTTCATTCCAGTTAGTCAAGAAAGCATCAGAATCATGTGGAAATAAGTTATGATAATCCACAGTACATGCTCATTAGTGACATAAAATCCAGTAATGTTTCTGCAGTATCATATCATCCTAGGATTAAGGCTGAAAAGTGGAGAAAAACAGGGAAAATTACACTATGAGTGTACACTAAGTGTAGGAGTTTGAGGATTGTTATCTTTTATTTTGTCACAAGATACAATCACATTGTTTTCGCAGGCAGCCTAACAGCTTTTCATTTTCCCTCCCAAAAAACCCCTTTCTTCCCCAAAACTCAATTGTGCCATTAAAAAGAACACTCTCCACATTGAAAATAATCTCTCCTTCATATCAGCCAATGCTTAATGAAAATATTTGAACTCCATTATACCACAGAAAAATTATATTTTTACTTTCCATTATTCAGTGTGCAGAAACCAAAAACCTTTTTCTCCAGTATGGAAATTAAGAAAATATTTCTCATGTTTTCTAGATTTTAAATGTATTTATAATTCACTTTGGTTGTTTCAGGTCAAGTTCTGGAAGCCTATTTAAAAAAAAATAAGTGTACTTTTCACTGTAGGAATGAGTCTACTGAACATTCATTGATAGTTATAGAAGTCGGCACTGCTCTTATGGCCACATCAAACAGTTCTGCATATATTCCCAAAGACTAGATCCCAAAACACTCCATATTTCACCATCACTATACAACAGGATTTTGGAAGAGAGCTTGAAAGAGCCAAATCTCTGCAGCAACTGGGAACCAACAGCACCACAACGATTCCTGTCAGCCTTACTTGCTTTATTCTTAAAATTAGATGACCAATGGGTACTTAAGGATTATAGACATTATAGAATGTCTAATTATCCATATAGATAAAAAGAAATTCCCGTGTCCTTTACTGCCACTTATGATTTTTAGTTCTCTTATGCCTATCTCTTTATTTCCTTCTAATTCACATTTTCTTTTACATATATGAAGACCTCTACCATACCCTCAGCCAACACATCCAGTTCTTCCTTTTTTTCCCCCCCCAGAGCTTATATACTTTAAACTTTGCCTCAGACTTTTTTCTAAGTAAGTATATAAAGAAGTTGCTGGGTTGGAAACAGCAGTGTGAAAACACAGAAACCCTCATGCACAGTGCGGGCTCACACTGGAATTCTGATATTTTTGGAGGTAAACAGCTGAAAGACTTTACTGTCCCTCTGCTGGAAGCAGCACAAACTCTGCTTTTCCATTAAATTCTAAATTAAATGACACCCCACAAGCAGAAAAAGGCAGATTTTCTTTCCAGTGTGTAGGGGGTGAAAAAAGAAAAAGACCCAAAAGGGAACAATCAGGTTCTTCACATCTGGAAGCACAGAGAACAGAGAAAAAGCACCACGGGATTTTCAATACATCTGTGTGTCTTCTGAGGTACATGGATTTAAATGCTTTACATATTTATTTTTATTTATGAATTGAGAATTTGTATAGGTATCATAAAAAATTAATACAGACTACATTAGTTATTCAGATACTTAATTGGGTCATAGAAATAGAATAGTAAAATAAAAGATAATGAAAATATATTATCTGATTGAGCAAAGTTTGTTTTGTAAAACATGCTGTTCTACATGCGTGAATTGAAACTGGAAATGTAAATAAAAATGAAAATGACAAATAATTAATTTTAGTAATTTAATAATCCCTGCTACACATGCAGAAAATCTATTTTTGAGAGGCACTGCGGTGCTATAATAGATTGGTTGCTTTCAATCAATAACTGACCAGAGAATGTGCCTGTAAACAACACAGAATTGCCTGCATTTAACAATGGTGGTGATTTGGCACAATTTGTGATGCAAGCAATTTATGTACAGATTGTGAATCATAATTAATTTTTGGAAAATGCTGTTGTCTTACTGATTTCACCAAAATAAGTCAACATGGGTGGCAGGTTCTCTGTCCTACCCTCATTGAGAGTTTTCACAAGGCCTTTGAAACTAGTGCAGGTAAACACCAACTCAATTTCCAATGGTTTATGAATGACATGTGGTATTTCCTGGCTGTCTGCAAACTGCAGGGCACATGGCTTCCTCAGCACACTTCACCCATTCTCAGGATGCCCACAGTGGTCATGGCTCTCTGCCGGGGTGGGAGTAATTCACATGTGTCCTGCAGGTTTCTTGCCCTCCCACCCAAACTTCATAGACCTCCTGGGGCACACTGAGGGCTTTCTCGCTGCCCATCCCTTTGATTTTCTGCTGGCAAAATCAAGCACACCAAGAACACCTGCAGTACTAATCCAGGTATTATCTTAAAACTACTTCTTCTCTTCTGCCCTGCCAGAGAAGCGGCCAGAAGCGTGGAATCGCATTACAATGGCAAAACAGAATAACTTCAGTTTTCTTGCTGATGCTTTAACTCCTAATAGCACATTAGTGCTCAAATTTTTTCAGGATTATGAGGTTTAGCACAACAGTGGAAACACAGCTGCAAGAAATTAGTTTTTCTCTTTCCTTCCCTCTAATTTAGTAAGGAGGAAATATTTATTGATATTTCTTCTTACTAATTTCTTGATATATGTACTGATCTATTGAAAAAGACCACAAACGCTTTTTTTAACAAAATCTTCATGCCTAGCAAGTATATGTAGGTGGCTGTCACACGTCATGTCCTTTTTCCCCAGGGGATGTTCCTACTAGGTGACAGCTTTCCAGCAAAGGGCTTATTTGCTTCATCTTCCCCAGAGCCAATTTGTTTATTTCAAAGGTCCCAGAACAGAGAAATCCAGTCCCACACAGACCTGCACAGAGAAGATATACACACCACACACTAGAGGACCATCAGCATGCACCAGGGAAGTATTAAAAAGGAATTTTCCCCTTCAAAGCATTTAACTGAGGGAGGCTGGAACAGGTTTTTCTCCCTTAATCACATCACTGAGAAAGGGTGGTGAGCTCAAAGGGTTATTTCTGAAATCTGTTGCAACTAGTACAGCAAGCCGGCATATCACATTTTATAGCATATTTCACAGACGTACACCTGAATAACAATAGCAATCAGGGGAAAAATTCAGCAAAATGGACTGCTAAAATTTGAGCTTCAGAAAAGGAAATGGAAACTGTGCATCTGTGCAGACAAAGGCTTTTGACTCCAGCTAGGTTTGGGACAGGCAGGAGCCAAGGAGCCAAGTATCCATGCCCTGGAAACAGCAAAGGCCTGCAATATGCAACCTTTTCGCACATGTTATAAACAGAAGCTGTGCTTCTTTAATTCTGTGCTTGCATTTGCTTTGAGACAGACTCTATATCCCAGATCCAAAACCAGAAAATAACTCTACTTACATAATTCTTTTTACTTACCCCTGACTTTTTTTGTCCCCCTACATCTCCTATTTTTCCTCTATGCCATCTTCATTCTCCTGTAGGTTTTTTTTCCTGGTATCTTCATTAGGTTATCAAAAAAACTCAAACCAACAAACCAGAAAAAAAAAAATACAAACTCAAACTGCTTACTAGATATATTAACTATGTTCTGATGAAATTTATTCATGTCAGTGTGTGTATATAATTCTGTAAACCTTTTCTCGTCTGAGAAGTCCCCTGAAATAAACTTGAACCAGTAAAGCACTTTAGTGCATCAAGTCAATAGAGCCATTCATTGCTTAAAGGTAGCCATAAGTCCTAAGTGCATGTTACTGAGAGGGCCTGAGGAAGAAAGGACTATTTGTGACAGTAAGTGCTTTTTAAACTGTCCCTGTATAGAAAAGCTTATCACTGTTACATTTTCAGGTTGACTGTTCTATGGATATTCAGGAGTGACTTCAACCTCCATTTAAATTCACTTCTAGAAACTATATCTGAGAGAGCAGCAGATGGCTTTGTCTGCAGTCCTGAGGCCTCACGAAGGAGAAAAGAAGAAAAAAAAAATCACAGAATATCCTGAGTTGGAAGGGATCCACAAGGATCCAAGTCCAACTCCAGACCCCACACAGGACAGGCCCAAGAATCACAAATATGAAACTTTAGAACTTTTATTGATACTCTCACAATGATGAAGTATTAACAGTGGGCAGAAAGCTAAGCCAAAATAAATTCTCATAACTCACATGTAACATCCACTGCTACAGAATAACTAGGGTCTTTCAATATTAGTTATAAAATGCATACAAAATGCCTTGTAGAGTGGAGAATCAGGTCTCAAGAGCAGATTACTTCATACTGGCTGCAGTTTCTACTGCATTTGGACAAGGCTGATACTAAACAGAAACTTCAATTACAAATTATATTACAATAAACACTGGGGAATATCTCAGCTTTCATAGCTTCCTTTCATCTAGCATCATTCTTTCATTGCACAGATAAACCACATCTGAAATCCCTTAGCTCCAAGAATATTCACTTTTCCTGCCTTTTTTTTTTAATAAATAAATAAGCAGAAACAATGAATTTCTGCTCACGACATAAAGTAAGTAAAATCCATTGTCCAAATGTGACACAGCAAAACTACACTGAACTGTTCTATCTTTGACCCTCCAAACATACAGTGAATGGGTAACACCTTTGTACCTGCAAGTATCTGCTCTTCAGCAGAAGAAAATAAAAATGACTGCATGTTCCAATTTTATAAGGCATCCTCAAGGCTAAAATTATAGATGTTTTTAAAGCCTGAGAGGTAAGTCACTGGGGTCCCTTGCTGTGTATTGATTAAGAAATAAATGGGATCGTTAACTTGTTAGCAAAGTATCATGAGGAGAAGCAGTCTCATGGAATTTCAGGAAATCAATTTCGCGTTAAAACTAATTTCTTTTCTCACCCTTTCATGGAGATCTCAAGGTCTAGATCAAATGGTCTGAGGACATGATGAGGAATTACAAACTCCAGAGTTCAAATCAAGGCTGATACTGAGCCAGGCTATGGCCATAAACCAGAATATTAATATGTTTGTAAACAGGGAGTACAAACCTGTTGTTTCACTGCTGCTCTATGAGAGTAATTGAATTATGCTAGCTTTAGAGATGGCTGGACCTTTGCTGTTAACTTAAACTGGAGCAAAACTAAGAATCTGAAATTGCACAGTATTTTGAATGTGAAGATTGCAAGCATCTTTCATAATTATTGATAACATGAAGACACAGGACAGCACTAGTTTTGCTACCTTTTCCCTTTCATAACAAGCTTTACGCTAGATAAACATAAACCTAGATCTTCACTTCCTTTTTTTTAAATAGTAGTAAACCTACCCGTCAACAACCATGGTTTACCCCACTAATGCTCCAAATACTGCTCCTCTGGCATACTGAGTATCAGAGGTAGCTAACAAGCATCTTGTCATCAGAGGGCTGGTATGAACCTGTTTGTCCAGTCCTTTCAAGGCTCTGTGATTGTGCTACAAGAACAGGTATGTACACAGAAAATGCTAATGTAGTGCTTTGAATCACTGCAGCTTTTTCAAGCCTAGTTCCAAACAGCAATCAAAAAGATGATCTAAACTGTATCCTTCTTTTACTTTTTATTCTCTGAAAGTTTTGCAATATACCAGTTTTACCACCTTTAGACCCACACCTGTCCTCAGAATCACAGGTGTGGTTTTGACCTATTTTAAGGGCCTGAAAGATCTGGAAAATCGATTTAAAACATACCGCCCCTTTCTCTATTTTATTTTCAAAAGATTAAGATAAGATCAAGATATACAAGAAAATTTAAGCAAGGCTTAAAAAGTAGGAGACATCCTTATGAATTATAAGCAAATATGAGAAGTTTTCACTATGTGTCTTGTATTAGTTGCACCTTTACTTTTAGGGATACTGAAAAATACTCAATTTCCATTTCTATTGTTTTAGCAAGAAGTAATGAACTGATCCTTTGTATTGGACAATACCTAAGTAGTTCAGACATTTGTAAAAGGAAACCTCAGGTGTATTTTAAATTGCAATCTAAGACAGTATAACATGACTCTATTTATTCCACATATAAGAATCCCATCCACCAAAAGAAAAACAAAAACTTAATAAAAGCTAGCATATAATCTGGCAAATTTGAGACCAAGTCTCAACAGCAAATTTAAAACCACTGGTGTGGGCAATCCCTATCCATATTGAAAACAGTAGTTTTAAGGATTCTGAAAGTAAAATTCCCAGTAGAAAAAAAATTAAATGTTTTAGTCATTAGATGAAATGCTTACATTATAATGAATCTTTTCTAAGATCACTCAACCCTTCTTTGCCCACACCAATATGCAAATGGCTTCTTCCACAAGATAAATTAAATATCCTTGGGCTTGAAAATGCCTAAGACTTACCATGAGTGTTAGAAAAATCAGTAGCACTATCAATAGTATGTTTTTAGCACAAAACACATATCAGTCACCCTCTGATTTTAATTTCTCAGCTTGAAGATTTCATACATTAGACAGACGCTTCTCTTAGGTAAGTGCTTGTGTTCAAATGCCAGATAGCTTTACACAGCGGTGTATCAATTATCCCCCAAAGAGTGATTTCTGTTGAGATTTACACTAAAATTACTAACCATCTTCAAGACAGATAGACAGATTTAACATATTAACACTGTCTAGGATAAAGTGAAAAATGCATAATGCAAGTACAACTTTTGAGCTGTCTCAGGGCTGGTGCTGTTCTCTGTGTAAGGCAGAACCACCACAAGGCTGCCACGGGCAACTGCCTCGATGGCATTCCCCAAGATTTCCTCCAATGACAGGTAACAGCCAGCGATATTGCAACCCACTCCTCAAACCCAACAGAGGTTACCACAGCTAGTTTGTTCTTATAATCATAACATAATCTTCTAATTCATTCTAGTGCTACACTGTCCTTTCCATTTCCAATTGTCCTACTGTTTCAACCAAGCGCTCATGTAATCTCAGACTATTACTTTTATATATCATACTACTACATTCCACGCTTATAGAACAAAATATAAAATATCTTCCATAATTTCCAGATATGAAATGTAACTTAGCACTTCACAGAAGTCTTCTGCATTAAGACTACCATCAGGTCCAAGCCTTCCCAATATGAAAAATTTTAGTTGCTCTCTCTCCTTTTCCCTAGGCGCTATTTATGAATAACTGATTATGTTGTTTTCATTGGCTTCTTGTTAATTGCTTCAAAGCTTCATAGAAATTCTGATTGCAAGAGGAAATTATGGTTCCTCAACTATAGACTCCAGGATGAACACATTTGCTCCATATCTAGCAGTCTGTACTCATGAACAATGTCTATATAACTTCTCACCAGAACAAGGTATGACAACAGTTGGGGTTTTTTATTTGGCTTTGTTGTGTGTTTTGGGTTTGGCGTTTTTCTTAGAAAAGACGTTGTTTTACTTACAAAAATATTTTTAAACATTATTGTCCTAGATGCTGGTAGATATATCCCATTGAATTACCCGAATCTGTTCGATTTAAAAATTGTACTGTTTTCTCACTTCACCATGTAACTGAGAATACAGATTGAGAGCATCATGAGGCTTTTTTTCCAACAAGTGCTTCTTTCACCAGGATTTCTTAGATTTTTTTTTTTCTTAGCATAAGGAGAGTTTTGCTAGGGAAGAGGGAAAAATTTAGGAATGCAATGTATATTGATCATAAAATAAATGACCCATTATAAACCTCAACTTGCCATGATCTTTGGAAGGTTTATATGCATTTTGAAAATGTTTCCAAATAATTTTACAAGCACAATTCTCTTCTTTCATTTATAAAATGCTGCCTTTTGGAGTTAAACACTTTAATTATTTTTAATAATTCATTGTAGAGTCCATACGAGATTTTAAGTTAGGCAATGATAACTATATATTCCATGTGGAACATTAAGAATGTATTTTAGCAAAACAAGGTGTAATTGCCTATATAAAAATGCTTGCAGAATATTTTATTAATATTCAAAACTATTTTTCATATATAAGGATAACTGATTCTTAGCTTACATGTTTAGCTTCAAAAACTTTACTCACAAAACATGCAAGTTGTAACTATCATGACAAAAAATTTTATTTAAAAAATATATATTTTAAGACTTTTAAAGTTAAAGCAATATTTCCTATTCACTTGGCCAAGTCATGCCTGGGCAAAATTTTCTACTGTCCTAAAAATAGTCTTGTTATCTCAGAACCTGCAAGATATTGGATAGCTAATCACAAGCATAAACCAACTTTATTTTATGGAAAAAAGCAGTAAGTTAGGATCACTGGAAAAACACTAAGCCAGGAGCCAAACATTTACCTGAACAGGGAATTTGACATGACCTTACAAAATGCTGACATTAAAATATGAGAACATAGTCCAGAAATGTGCAGGAATTTTGTCACTGGAATGTATGGCCATAATATCTCCTCAACATATTGCACTCAGCTATTTCCAGAAATAGTAACTAGATGAAATAATCACACGGAAAAGCTCTTGAACAATATGAGAAATTAGAGTTCTATTTTATTTTGTTTTCCTGTGATTTTATTTTCAGCTGACCTTCCACCTCGCCTAAGCTTCCAGTTTCTCCAAGATATACAGATTTATAGCGCAGAAGCAGATAATGCACTCCTAAACAACAGCTTCCTGAGTCTGCATTATCTTCCTAAGTTCCCCACTATACATAAACTGATAATGAGTGGAAAATTTGCCCTGCTGCCAAGAAGCCTCTCAGAGAGTGGCTGCACACAGCCCACAGGGTGAAATTCTATAAAATAGCTATTAATAACATAGCAACATAAATTTCCAGACTTGAACTATGTACTGCCTTGGGAATGAGCTTGTGGCTCTGGGTTGGTCTGCAGACAGGCTCCTGTAGACCACCTATTCATCTGCTCAGGAGAAGTTTGCATATCTTGAGCATATTCTGAAGCAGTTTGCAGGCCTTTAAGGATGAATGTCCCACAGTCTGAGAATCCTTATTTCTCAACTGGCAAGATCCATATTGTCTTTGACTAACTTGATCCTTGGCATGTTATGCAAGCTTGCCAGGAGCTAAAAGCCATCCTTTATTGGGATTTTACTAGTCTATATTAAGTACAAAACAATTGTGATGATCAGTATTTTTGAAAGCAGAATACAGAATTTCTTCTGAATACAGCAGGAGGTACTGAAAGAAGTAACAGTACAAAGGAAAGCTTACACCTTTTGGCTGTTCTTGAGCAAGCAGAGAAACATGAGATAAAGTAAAATAAAAGAAGAGAAAGATCAGACCCTTTTCTGTCTATTAAGAGCAGTACGTATATTAGAGGAGATAGACTAGCAACAGTCCTCCACAGGCTCAGATGATCTGATTTACTGCCGATAGAAAATCAAATATAATCAGCTACTTCAGTTTTGAGAAACAGTACTTAGGCAGTCCTCTGTGCTTGCAGGAATATGGTTAGAAAGCCAGTAATTATCATAATCCTAGAAATCTGCTTAAAGCTCAGGTGGTCTATGGGAAAAATTTGTTCTGCTGTGAGCCAGCTCATGTCTATGGAAGCTGCGAGAGGAAATACTACCATTAGGTGTTGTGACATTTAAGACAAACTTTTTGTTTTATTAGAAGTTTGATGAATCTTGGTTCTTTCTGAATCTGGCAATTTGCTTGAGGAAGAACAAAAATCACAAAAGTGGTCACAAGCATCTCATATGTACTTAGCTTAGCTCGATGAGGGAAGAATATAACTAACAAGATGGTATAAAAGAACACCTTAAAATCCTGCAGTCAAACCTTCAAGAAAATTATGTCCTTTCAAACTCTCATACAATTCAATCCTATATTCAAAACGGCTTTGTACTCATTTTTCATGTAGAAGAGTTATAAAAGGGAGAAAACAGATCTCAAGATTATTACGCTGCCAGGATAATCCGAGTTGTTCCACGTACAAGGAACAGAATGGTGATTTTTCTTATGCTGCCCTTGCTATATCTACAGCCAAGTAATTGGTCAAAAGGGAAAAAGATTTCGTGTGCAAGAATTAATTTAATGCTCTGAACATGCTTGTCCACCACACCCAACAGGTGACTTCCCAGCCTTAGTGAAAATATTGGCATCAGTTGCCTGCCCAGTGGCCTGAAACCAGCTCTCTGAAGTGTCTCCCACCTTTTCCTGCTGGAGTGCTTTTCCTGCTGGAGCAGTGCTAGGAAGAATGACTACCAGCCAAGAAAGGGCAGTGGACTTCAAGAGTTGTGCAGGATAACTTCATTATAACAGGTTTCCAGAATAGTCATAGTGCTTACTATTACACTTCCACAATTTACAATATAACAATATAATATAATAATATAATAATCCTGTAATGATCATCTGATACAGTCAAGTTTCACATTAGAAGAAATACTGAGTAATTCCAATGTTATTGCTCTTTCAATCTCTCCCAAGGAAACACGTTCTTATATTGAGCCTGTTAATAGCTGGTGAATTAGACAAGGCAGAATCATAATACACTAAATACTCAACAATTTCTACGCATGTATGAAATGTATGTGCATGAAGGACTCACAAAGATGCCAGTTGCCAAAAGAGGTGTTCTTGCCCAAAATCCCAACACACCAAATAAACGAACATTTTGCATTCATACTCAAAATTCACCTGCAGTACTTCTCCAACTCCCTATGAAGTGTTTTTAAGAGTTTTCATGAACTTACCCTGGCACTTGACAACAAATTGCAAAATTTGTAGTAGCTTCCTTGTTAACATGATGCAATATTAAGTTTTTAAGATAAACAACAACAGAAATGTGTTTACCTCCAAATTTGTCTTATTCTTCCTAAAAAAGCTCTTGGTTTCTGAAGCTGTACCAAAAGTTCACTATTATTTCATTACAGCAGTACCTTTCTATTCTGGTATAAAATACAAGTATTAGCATGCTTCCTTTTGGGATGTTCTTCCAACAGCTAATAGCTAACACACACACACATGCAAATAACAATGAATGCACAAACAACGGAGTTCAATGGAGAAAACAGACTTATTAGAAAACTAACCTTCAATTATTTTCAGTTTTCTGCATGGAAAAGACCCTTTGTAATAACACTGTTGGTCAACAAAGGAAAGGTATGCCCAGGACTCAGCTTGAGGCTTTCAGGTAGCAAGGATTCCATGCACCCAGATGAAGAAACATCATTCAGCTATAGGCTGCCATGTTGATGGAGAGTGCAGAGGCTCCAATCCTTTCCAAAAATTGTCCTGGGCAGCCAAAACCTGAACTAGGACAAAGCTCTGCTGCAGCTAGAAGTGGAATCAGGGTATAAGTTAAAAATGGCAGAAAAGGAGAACCCCTTTTTTAGGTGGTCACTTTGTCAATAATAAAAATTAGTGTTTTAATAGAAAGAATGGTATATGAGTCCGTGATAAATTCAGATCTGCCTTTAGGCAATCCTGGACTCCCAAAATCTGCTCCATACATGGAAATTATTAGCTTGCAGTTTTAGCCATTCCCTCCCTCTCTGATTCTTGAGCTGACAGGAGCATTTCCTAAACAGCCTCAATCAATACACTTAGTTTCTCAGAACTAGCAAAATATCGGGGCTCTCCAGAGAAATTTGTTAAAGTTTTGTTGTGCCTCATAGGAGCAGAGACCATTAACTTGGTTGAATCATACCAAATTACTTGCAAAACCCCTTTGATACAAGACACTGCCCACAAGGGAAAACTTCAAAACCCATTTGAATTATGAATGGAGATGGATTCCAATACACGCCTGTGTAGAGAACAAAGCCAATTTTTTTTTTATTATTTTTAACCAAATAAGAAATAACCTGCCATTCTGCTATTATTAAGATTTTATCCCATCATTTATTTTCAACCGACATAGAAAATGCAAATAACCACCCCCTGCCTGGCACTTGCATATTGCTTTGTTCATATGCTTGAAACAAATGCACATCAAGAGACCACCACTGTAATGCACAGCACATTTATTTTCCTTACTATGGTTTACAAGTCTATTTGGTGCATTTATCATAGAAAATAAGTTTTTTGCAAAGACACACTAACAGATTTATGGGAAATCTTTTATGGGTCTTTACTCCGGCCCCAGCAAAAGTCTGGTATTTACTGGTGCTTAGTGACATTTTACCTTCTTTATGTAGAAAGCTTGGGATTGGAATAAAACTTCTCCTTCTTTTTCAACTTGCTCCATGCTTCAGGGTTGTTTCGGGGAAAGAAAAGGGGGCCTGGTTCAAACAACTGGTCTGCTACCTTGCTACCACCATTCCCTGTCCTTTCACACTGAGAGAAAGGAGTCAGAGTTAGGTAGGCAACTTCTAATTGTTGCTTGTGATAGTCCCACTGATCAGAAACAGAAAAGATAAAGCTTGTCAGTTTCCTTAGGCTGTGCCTTGATCATTGGGGAGAAAAACAAACAGAACTACAAGAGATTCATCAGAACTACTGAAATCCTACCACAACCAGAGGTTTTGTTTTATACCTGAAATCCTCAGCAATGAATAAGTAACTCCTCATTTTAATCCTACTTGTTCTTTGTAATTTCCTGACATTCTCATATAGAATCAGAAGCCCTGACGGGCAACAGATATAAATGTACACAAAAACCGCCTTGTAGAATGCATGAATTTGGATTACCTCCTCAGGAAATTAATTTAGAAGAGGTGGGAACACCTGAATTAGCAAACCTTCACCACTATAACTTGGTGGTTCCCAATTAGCTTCCAAGGTATTTTCATGGAAATTTGTTATGAAGAAGGTGTTTGTACTGTCCTAGGTGACACCTTATCAAGTATTTTTATGTGCTGCTGTAAAACAATTCCATAATCCTCTAGTACAACAGATGTGTTTATGTGACAAAGGAAAGGCAGCATCTTTCAGTTGCTTGAGCAAAAATAGTCACTGTTTTCTAATTGCACTGAGCTTTCCACCTCACCAAAGTCTCCATGCAACCATGCCAGCAGTACTCGCTGCTCTATTTTTAATCCTTTTTCTCTGCACCTAAATTTTCAAACTATTTACAGTGAAAGTCAGTCTTTATGAAACCCCAAACTTAATGAACAAATTAAGCATTAGTGGGTATATACATTTATTAATATTATTATTGTAAACAGAAAAACAAACTTATCGGGTCATAGGAAAAAAGGAAAGATAATGTAAACTATTAAAACCTGACTGACAACGGGTTAACCTCAACTTAATCAGCTGTGTACAGTTAATATGCATCTCTACTCTATTTTACTCTTTGACAATGCCATAATTAAACATGTGATTATCTTAATTAAGTTCCATTCACTTAGACTAGCATTGAATAGTATTTATTTTTGCTACAAGCAACAGATGATAAAAAATGTTTTTTGTGCACTTTACAATGCCTAGAAGGCTTAAGACTGCTGCCCCTGCCTGCCTTCCTGTGCAGCTCCCCCAGCATTTAATACGGTGGGCAGGGTGGTTGCTGCTGGGAATACCAGAATGCAAAGCTTTTATTATCAGAATGGGCAACTGGCTCATAAAATACTAATCAAGCCCAAAAATGGACACGTGGAATACAAAGTTCCAAGGAACCAGACAAAAACAGCAGACTTGAAGGTACATTAAATCTGGCATTGTCAGAGCTGGTGTAAATACATCAAGAGTTTATAGAAGATCTGTGAAGGATTTGGAGAGATTGGTTTACTGGATTTCTTTAAATAAAGATTGGCATAAAGAAGTGATATAATATTCTGTTTAAATGACAGAAGGCTTTGGGCTGTTATCAGTATATGTACACTGCACACGGTGCGTTGGCTATTGCCTGAGCTCAAGTTTAAACCTCCAAATATTTCTGAAAGATCATGCCTGTGCTCAGAAGTAGGCTTTCATGTGATAGCTGATTTATGCTACTGAAGTAGAGGTCAGCATACCCTCTCTCATTACTCTTGAGGAAAATGGGAATTTCACACCCATAGAAACAGAACAATAATTTCCAGCTGTGTTGAAATCCAGTCAGGCACTGCATAGATATTAAGCAGCATTACCAAGTAGCATTTCTGACAGAAATTGCATAAAAACTGCCATTAAGGTTACAGATCATATGTTCTAGGGAAAACAGTTAAGAAGTAAAGACATTTAGAAGAAATTGCCTCAAAGAGCTGTTAATTAACATCACAATTCCTTCAGTGAAGCTACAAAACTGCAAAACAACTGTCAACATAAAAGACTGACAAAAAAAGCACAGCTTCAGATGTGAATTTCTGTTTGCTTATCCGCTGATTTGTTTTAGAATGAAAAACTGTTTAGAAGAACGGGAAAGTTTTTTGTTCTGTGTTTCTATAGCAGGTAGCCCTGTAACTGTTGCTTCTGGTTTCATTTTAACACTATTCATATTAGTGGATTAAGGTTGTTGTACTCACATTCCAAATGAGTAACAATGAACAACTTTTGACATGAGGCAAAACAGCTTCCCCATTTTTATCAAGTTAGATTGGCAATTGGTATGTTCTGCACTTTGAGCTAATCTACCTTTTTCACTGGAAGTGAAAAGGGAACATTTTCTACTTCCATAAAAATTTTGTAGTCCAGAGATGCTGACATAGGAAAGCATTAAAAACAAGCAAACTGAAATTTTCAAAAGAAATAAGATTTAAGAGAAGCGGCATATCTCAAAGTTTGCTCCCTGTTTGCATCTATCTCCATAGAAGACCATCTCATGTATGATGGTATCCCACATGCTTCAGTTTCTTCCACTACTTTTCCAGTTTCCCAGTCACTTTGATTATGGAGGAAAAACCCTGGAATACCATGTCCAAGATATCCATACTTAGTGCCAGGTAACTTTGGTGTTTCTGCTGATGCCCCCAGTCAGGCATTTGACCACAAGACTGGTAGAACATGGAGTCCTGGGTAAAGTAGGAGAGAACTTGCTTGTTAATTGGGTACTCAAATCTAGTGAACAGAAAAAAAACTCTACTTTGGAAAGCAATTCATGTAACTCTGCTATGCATTTCAGTAAGTGGGCTGCAATTTTGCATGTTACAGAAACTGTTAGTCCATGTGGAGGGAACATTATACCCCCAAGTGGGAGGGACTGCTGGTTAACTGCATCGTTTCAGTTCACATAACATAGCTGTTATCATATAATCCCATCATCATTTGTGACCCTTTTCTCTATGCCCTCTTTTACTGACTGAGTATGACAGAAAAGCAATTTTCAGATGCTAAAAGCACATTTCTCTAAGGTACATAACCTCACCTTACTTAGACGTCCCCAAAAAGAAATGCTAGGATGACTAATATTAAACAGAATAACTCAATTAAGTAAAAAAACTCAAATGTGAGCACAAATCTACTTTATCATTGTGGAAAAATGTAAACGGAGGATTAGCTATTAATGCTGCTTGCTAAAGGCATAGCAATTATGAAATTTATTTTGACAGATAAATGATGAGTAAAAATTGTCCTGTAGATTCACAGAGCTACCATTCCAAAAACTAGGACAGAACCAAACTGAGATCTTAAAATGTGACTTCATTTATGATAAATGTCATATGGACCATCAGGAAAAGTTTTGACTGCCAAATAAATAGATATCTCCCTATCATTAGCCCCCAAATGTAATACTGATATTTTGTGCAAACAGTCTGAGAGATGATTGTGAAATAATAACACTTTATTTCTAAAACAGAGGTTAATGTGGACTGGCCTGGGTACATACAGTGATCAGTTTGATAAGGTTTGCCTACAAAAATAAGTATTACTCTTCTTTACATGCTATGCTTGTAAGCCTTTAAAAAAATAAAAAAAACATCTGTTCAGAATTTACACATTCCAGTTGGGCTCCAAGCTGGACTTAAGTAGTAGTGAACAGGTCAGGGTTCAATGATAAACAACTTCCTGCTGAGTCAAGAAGTTAAGATCAAGTAAAGCAACAAATATGTCCCTAAACGGTGGCAGTAAATCTGGGAACTACTGTCATCTGAATTCTGTATTCTCACTGCAAACTGAATGAGTAGAAATGGCAGTGACTCTCAAAGACCACTTTGACTCTGCTCTATCAGAAAGGCATCTCAAATTGACTGCAGGTTTTAATCTGCTGTCATATAAATTTTTTTGTAATTGTTTTTACATGCATAACATGGATTTACTATTGTCACTTGGTGACAGTTTTTGGTGGAAGTTATTTAAAGACTCCTCAAGTTCTCTCAAATAAGTGAGACAAATGTGTAGCATCTTTTCTAATGGAGTCCAGCATCCTCAAGTTGTGCCGCAATTGATGAGCTGTCCTTTCTAGTCTAAGTTGCATCAATCTGTTAAATTTGTCTTCAGTAGTATATGAACACACTTGCACTATTTTTCCCCCTCTTGCTGTATTCTTTTGATGGAAAGAACTATCTAGTCATTGGTATGACCTTTCCAGAATATTAATTTTGGCACAAACATTGTCTGTGTTGGTTCTGAGGTTTGTCCAACATGAGCGAGTGCAGAAGTAACAACACAGGGCATAAAACACACCAAAGCAATAAACCCCATCGGGATGTATTAGACATGAAATTAAATCTTTTTAGTGAAAGAAAAATCTTCCTTTTTGAAAGATTAATATCAGATTGTCTCTTCAACAACCTGTCCTGTACTGAATACTTTATCTCAATTTCAGGTACAAAATGTCTCCCATAAATCAAATTCACTCAGTGAGTGTTAGTAAAAATATTTTTTAGTATAGTCTGCCCCTTTAGTTGCTGATTTGCAACATGTGTATGGATAGCTCAGAAAAAGCCTTGAAAAATCATTATTTCAATAAGAAAACATCTTGTCCTTGTAAGTGGTAAATACCAACATATAATTTCTAAATTATAAATCCCACCAGCAGCTGTGTATTCCATCAGTGCACTCCTCAAACAAGAACAATACAATAGCCTGTTCGAAGACCTGTCCTGTAACTAAAAAGTAATGGTTACTCAGCATTAAAATCCTTAGTTTAGACCTGTTCCCATACTAGCCATCATAAGTAGAAGTTTCCAGTCATCAATCTAGACTCTTGCTTCTGTTTATGCTCTTGTGATACTTAGGAATATTAAAATTTCTCATTAATATTAGACTTTTAACCCAACATCATTCTACACTCTTAATTAAACTTCTTGCCCTTCAGGCCAAAAATGGGTCTTTTCCAATTAGTATTAGCAGATCACGTAGTCTTTTCTCAGATCAAAGGGTTATTTTGAAAGCTTCACGTGGTTTCTGTGCATGCAGCATAAGAAATTTCTCCTTAATGCTCCCCAATTTCTTCCCAAAGGCTATCACGTCTGCTGTAGTTTGAATGAGCTTTCCCTGTTGAATAAGAGTTGTTAGCATTTCAACGACCTAATCTCAACGAACTTCTTTGTTTCTCTAACTGAACGGCTGCTTTAGCTGATTTCTTTTAGAATAGATCTTGAATCTTCCATTCTTCTGTAATACTTTCAATTTATGTAGGACAGTTGAGACTAAAATTATTACAAAAAGGTCACAGTGCTTAGTGAAATAAGACATAAAAGAGAAGATTTACATCTAACACAACAAACACCAGAGTCCGCTAAGAAATGTAATCCAAATCTGGATCCAAATAAATCTCTCTTTTCATAAACTTTATGTCTAGCCCAATTACATAATACAAACTTCTGTAGACTTACCATTCAACAGCAACTAGCTTCAAGGTATTAAGTTAGCATAAGAACATTTCATTACAAAAACCATTTTAAGTTGGAAATCCAGATTGTTTCAGGCAATATACAATCTGTACACTTTAAAAGAGAGGCTTTCAAGAATAACAACCAATGTTTTACATTCATTTTCCAGTAAAAGAGCAGTGAACTCTAAAATTGGAGAGATTGAAACAGAGAATTAATCAGGACCGCTCAGGACTTTAAATATCTCAACAATAACTTTGATTATTAGATGTGCAAGCAGATATATAACAATTCTTTATTCAAAATTCTATTTATCTTCTTCAAGATCCCCTTTAGGTCTACAGGTATTTTCCTCTTTTTTCTTCTGTTTGCTAATATAGCTCCATAATAGTCCCAAGAGATACTGCATCTAAAGTCGCAGCAGGTTTATTTTTTCAGTCACAGTCTGCTGACAAAGTTTGACTTAATACCAATATTGATTTAATACCTCTAACAGCCACATACAGAGCACAGTACGTGCAGCAAAACTCACTGTCCTCCCTACTCCCTCCCATAGCATCAGTGAAGGCTCATTTTATGAAGATTACAGTGTAAATCTCTGGAAGTCATTTTTCAGGCCAATTATTCTGCTGGTAAAATGGGATTTCTGAGTAGGACTGTTTGATGTATTCTGGCAGTGATGTCTTAGCTCATTTATTGTATAAAAGGTCTCTCTAAAGGACATCAAGATAACCCTGCCAAACAACTCCCACACACTACATCTTTCTCAGATTACAATAACTAAAAGGCAGTATTTCCACAAAGTAGTGTTAGAAAGCACAGAATGAAAGTGCTTTTACATTAGTAGCACCTAAAAAGCTGGTAAAGACCTGACATGAGAGGCTTGCTTTTGGGGTGAGAGAAGGAAACAGGCTACAGGTATTAAAGTATTTTTCCACAGTGCTTAGTAGTTATGCTACCTCTAATTTGGTTAACAGAAATGGACTTAAATTTAGCAGCCTTGTGGAGATAGTTGATAGGGATAATGTCAATAGTGGCATTCAGCAGTGTACACATCTATTTCCAACAATGACTCCAGCAATCAGATAACTTCAGAGAGACAAGAGTAAAATGACAGGATGTGGAACATGCATATTTCATTATCAGTGATAAAACATGAACTCTGAGTCTTAACATCATGATTTTGCTATCATTGTACTTGCATCACTTTGTTTTCCTAAAGACTTGCATTTCAGTATGTCAAAAGTAATTTCATTTGTAGCTGAGTTGCCTCCAGTCTGTGAACTGGTCAGTTCTACTCCCATATCACTTTCCTACAGCATCAGTTATTGGTGCTGTTTCTGCTGCCAGGGAGTTAGTCTGTGGCTTTATAAGTCATCCTATCTTCAGCTAATGAAACAGTCCTAATGTAAGACTATATTTTCTTATCATTAAAAAAGGAGGCGATACAGCAGCACAGAGACAATATCCTCCTCAGGTTAAACTCCTCTGAAATGAACAGTTCAAACTACAGTCTACACTGTTCTCTATTCCAAGTGATGAGTGTACACAGATTATTAGTGCATTAAAAAAAAAAACCTGCAGTACATAAGCCAAGAATGATGGTTCACAGATATGACAATGACACCAGTTACAATGACTGCAATGAGACAAAATCATATCAGGTTCTCCAGGTCCTGTCACCTTAAGTTGTGGAAGGTAGATGCGGGATTTATCATTAGAGAGGGAAAAATAAAGTAGGTTTATATGCTCAGCTAAAAAACATCCAGTTTGGGCTTGCTTAAGACTTTTTCAAACCCTTAGCACATTGAGACTGATCACTGAATTTTCCTTACCCTTTAAAGCACGTACGTGAGATGGGAAGTATGTCTACCATTTTGAGCAGATGCACTGGAGCTGCCCTGATTTGATCAGAGGTTGGCTGACAAGGGGATAGGATAGAAGAATACCAGATGTGTCCTGATACAGAAAAACAGGCAGTTGTTACTCAAAAGCTCTGTGACTATATTAATGCAGAAGCTGAGCCAGATATAACTCAGCCTGCTCACTATGGACCGAGGGAAAACTGGCTGTGATTGCTAGATGGAGGCAAGGGGAAGGCAAAGGCAATAATATACAATGAAGAGTGAAAGCAGCAGAGATTGGTATGAAAAGCAGAGTGGGAAAAGCAAATGATGCTTCTTTGTTTCTCACTTTCACAAGAACTTGTGTTTATAGCTAGGTGAAAAGGATGTGAAAAGTGCCAGGTCATGCACTAAAAACTCCTGAAAGTTGCACTCCCCTTGTAACCTACTTTCTGAACTAGGCATTCCTGTATAACCTGCAGTGAGTACAATATTATTTTTTTCTGCAATACATTTGTTACACTCTGGTCACTTAATGGCTTCCTGAGTGCTAACCCCCAGACTAATTTCTTGAATGGGCGAAAAGATGCATAGTAAGCAATACAAAAAATTGCTGGAAGAAGGTATGCCATGATTAAGGAAGATGAGTGCCACTCTGGAGACCTGTAGACTGTTTCTACATGAAAAGCTGACTTCCAGTATAAAGCTGAAGTTCATACTTGCATTCTTATTTGCTTTTATCACAAATTTCAGATCTCACAAGTAAATCCTTACACAGCTTATAAAGAAAGCCTAATATGAAGAAGTTCGTTTTTTGGAGTGAAAGACAAAAGTAAGCACCATTTCTTGCAAAAACCCTTTAAAAATATTACCTATAAAACTTAAAATATTGCCCATTGCATATATCAAAGCTTTGCAGCTTTGAAGAGTACTTGGGACATCCATCTTTACAAACACTACATCAGAGAATTGTATCTTCTATAAATGTGTTTCTAAAATATTCTATAATATTCATAATAGGATTTTTTTGCTTTTCTTGACAACATATAGTTCTTTGGGCTCCAGCTTTCAACAATGAGCTAAGAGACAATGCTAACTAGCAAACTAGCACCAGGAAACTCTTTAGTACCAATAACATTACACACTGTCTCCTAACATCAAGTATTTTAACATTGTTGGAACAACTGAAATCCCTATTACATGTCCTTGACCCCGCCACTAATCCTACAAGTCTTTCTCTTAAGAAGGTTACTGATATTTACCTTTTCTGTCTCTCTGCCACATACTCAGGTTTTTAAACAGATCAAAATTTTTTCATGCTGAACCATGCTCTGTAATGCACCCGGTTCAGCATGATAATGCCATTATTTGCAAAAGAAAAATTTAAAAAATATATTAAAAATAAAATTTATAGGAAGAAAGAGTGACCCTTTCAAGTTTCACATTGAACCAACTATGTATTATTATTTTCCTGCTTTACCCTTTAAGCACTTCAAGGTGTAAGGCTCATTCTGATTTGATATTGCACTACAATCACACTTTAGAGCAACTAAGGGCTGAGGTTTCTATGAAGTATGAACATTCAGTAAATGTCTCTACCAAACTGAAAATTTCAATTTTTCCATTTGAAAGTATTTCATTACAGTTTAATGCTGGAAGGCAGGAGATAAGGGAAAAAAAAAAAAAAAAAGAAGAAATGTTCCCTTATATTCAGGCCAGGAACACCAAAATACTACAACAAAATTGCTCACAATCCTTTTTTTGTGTGCTCCTTTCCTGTGAAAAAAGGTGTGTTTAAAAACTTCTGAAGAGTTTTTTTCTGAAAAAACCCCCAAAGTAACTGAAGGCTCTTCTCATCTTCAATGCAGAGAGAATTCAGAAAAACTGAGAAAAGTCAACGAAAATCGCCACAAGAAAAAAATGTTGGCAGCAAGCTGAATCCATTACATATGTACCAGGCATATTATACTCAACATAATTTGTTTTGACAACAGGAAAGTGGGATCAAACTAGGGGAAAGATCAAGGGCAGATTTCATTGATAGAATACTGTGCTTCTAGTGTGTGTAAGAACACCCCTGAAGAAAAAAAGCAAAACAGAAAGTCAAACCAAACCAAACAAACTAGAAGTTAAGTACGGCCAGATGAAGAAATGGTGTCATTATGCAGATGCCTTGTTCAGATAGAAGCAGTGAACATTGTTTACCTCTGACAGTTTTACCTTCCCTTGGTGGGTCAGGAGTAGAGTTGAATGTTATTCAAAAGAAGATATAAATTCCTCTAAAGCATTTCTTTAGAAAGACCAAACTACCCACTTATTCTCTGCTGCTTCCAGGGAGTGGGCCTGTGCTGACACACAAAGTTCCTACAATATTGTACTTTAAAGCAGCAGTACATCAGGTTTTTTTACCTTTATCAGTAATCTGATTGACTTTAACCAGTTGCTTTGAAAGACATGGTATGTTTTCATGAGCTACTAATAGGAGAGAAATTTGATGTTCCTTTAGCTAATGTATCTCTTCAACTTTTTACAGTCACTGTACTTGTACATGCATGTATGATAAGTATGATAAGTCATTGTATAGAAATTGCAGTCTTTAGATACATAGAATTTGTGTGCTCTAACTACAATATCAATGCTTATATCCCTTATTCAGAAATTAATTAGTCTTTAAATCTGATTTCAAAGACTAAGGATTTTTAACCTTCAAACTGTGACAACAGCACGTACTTAAATACTTTTAAATCACAATAATTTTGGATTTACAGCTTTTACAGCTGTAGTTCTAATGAGGGGAAAGGAGTCCGCACCATTATATAAAGAAAACCTTCTTCTTCTCCAACGCATAGTATATAAAAGGATTTACATCAGATTCACCAGTTCTAATAAAAGAGCCAGAGATGCTAATAAGCAGGTTATGAATCCATCTCTCAGTCCCAAGATATTCCTTACACAAATCAGGCAGCCTAAAATAGGAAAAATGTATGTGTGAGAGCTAGGAAACCATGAATCAGTTTTTTTATGTCCTAAAACAAATAAAAAAGTCACCTTTTTATTGAAAACCTAGCTATAATATAAGCAGGATTCTAGCACTTCTACTGGCAACCTATATCAGGATAAATCACGATACAGAAGTCTTGAGAAGGACAGAGACTTTGTTTTATTAGTATGTCATGCCTGGGCAGAAACTGAATTGTAGAGCTCTTGGTATGCTTGGTGTTCAAAGGAATTCTATTCTGAAGTGACACAATATCTCTAGACTGGAGCTACCTCCTTTGGGTCTTCATAAGTGAAGGGAGCAGTATTTAATAGTTTTCTATCAACCTAACCTTGAAAATAATGATAGAATAATAAATCTGAAAGCCGTTCAAACTGACATACCTGTCAGTAACTTCATGCTAAACAACAAAAGCAATAATAAAAGCACTCCACTAGGCATACACTTGAATGAAATATGGGGAAAAGATTTAATCAATAGGTTGCCCAGTAAGACAGTAAAATGAAACTCTTGGTATTGATCTATTTTATTCTCAGGGCTTTTTTGGTTTTCTTTTTAGCCTTACACAGACAGCATGGACATGCCAGAAAGCTCTTACAGAGTTCAGCCTGAGATCTGTCATTAACACCTGCTTACGTGCACCAGGAATTCTTTCCTTCCTGGCTTGTTTCTACTGATTAAACACTCGAGCCTGACAGGGTTACCTCTCCCTCCTCTTTCCTTAAGCTAACAAATATATTTCACTTTTTCTTTAAAACTGCACATACTAAAATTTTAGCTGTTTAGTATCTGCAGAATTCTCATGGTATTGTGGTCTAACACAGTACAATGTTGATATATTTTCTTTTTTCCCAATACACTGAGAAAATTTGACCTCTGCCTTTACTACTATTTCAGTGTTAACTAAAAATTAACCTAGTCTGAAGAATCTCTGACCCATCTTTTTTATATCTAAACCAAAAAAAAAGTCTGAGTGTAATATTATCATGATCTCTAAATCTCAAAAGCTTTAAGTCTGTGTTACAGTCACTCCCAATCATAACTCATTTTCTATAAGGAAATTTAACAACAGTATCACGTCAGCAGCTTTGCCTTATTTCTTTAAGCATTGGGACTTACTCAATTTATGAATATGAACACTTTATTGCTTTGACAATGCTGCTTTAGAGAGGTTCATCCTGCATACACTTGTCCAACACTGCTCTTCCTCCTCTCCACCCTTTTTCTCTGTCTCTCTGGAACTTTGGTAAAATCTGTCATGAATTAAAGTGGCTGGCTTGATGGGAATAGGAAAAGTATGTGTACAAATCTTGGTTTCCAGTAAATCTATTATATGGATAATAAAGCTGATTTTTTTTTTTTTTTAAAAGACTGAATCTATCCTCATCTGACACCAACTTTTTCAACCTTAGCACTGAAATACTGTAACAAAGTATAGGGAACAAAGTCACACATCAGCCTGATCTCATTTTCCTAAATATTTCAAAAGAATTAAATAATTAAGGTCAAGTAAGTGATGAGCCAAAGAGAATATTTTTCCTCTTCATCCCCTTCCCAGTCAATGTCAATATTTTGAAGTTTAAAATGACTTTTCTTGGAAATCATTCAGTACAAGAAATTGGCTGGATTTGGAAAAGAGTTTATGTGTTATTCTTTCTAGAAATATACACTTTCCTATTTTTTTTAATGACTTCTTCCTAGAATCTACTTAGTTGATAATCTAAGCAAGAAAATAAACGAACTTCAGGGTAATGGGGATTCATTGTATACGCTTTCTTCTAATATTTTCAGTGGCTGGACCTGAGAGTAAGAAACCTATTATACCTCACAGTTTTCTGAATTTGCAAGAAAAAGTTAGAATAAAAGTCTAAAAAAAACAGTTTGCAAAACAATTATTTTGACACTTCCTAACATTTTGACAGTGCATCTAATCCTCCAAACAGGAAGAAGTTCTTCCTGTGGGTAGTTTCATCAGGATGAATGCACAGACCAAGCACTTCTTTAACTTTAGCTAAGCACACTGGAAAACATGCTAATTAAAACAAGTATTTAACAAAACCCAGCATCCAGCATAGCCAGTGACTTCTGTGCCAGTATTTAAAAACAAAAATTATCACTGGCAGCTGATCACAATTGGTAAGGATATCACCAAGCACACTCGAACTAATTTATACTATAGCTAAGACAAGACTTTATAGCTATAGTAGTCAAGACTTATTCCTCTGTTGTGGTATTTGAGCTGAAGTCAAGTGGTGTTGGGAGGAATGGTTCCGCGTTAGGTTTTAAAGATCAATATGAACCAGTTTTGTCTGTAATTGCACAAATAAAAATCCTATTACTGCTTTGTAAGTTGCTATGATCTCAATTTAGTTAAATTTATGTATGTAAAAGCAATATGATAGACACATTTGAGAGACTGGAAACAAATTAAAGCAAGTATCCCTCTATTTGTCTACAAGAAATTAGAGTTACAGCACTATTAATCCACATCAATGCTTCACTTGAACAGGATTGTTGTATCAAACACTGATGTATTGCAATTCAGAAACTTACGCAGTTTATTTTTTATTTTCTTTCACATTACTAAAACAGATTTCAGTAAAGATTAACTCATAATCTACGTGCATAAGCACATACATTACAGAAGGTAGTGAGAAATACTATCACAACTAAAAAAGTAACTATTTTTTAACAAATTATGTTATATAAAAACAATTTTTACAAATTCTGCCAGGAGTACAGTCTGTACAATGATACAAAAGCAGCACTATTCAGGGAAACGTTAAGCACATATTTACTTTCATTTTACTTCATGCTTTCTATTGAACCCAACAAGAATTAAGTTCCACCTAAAAGGTAAGGGCTTCCTTATATGCCTTTCTGAATAAGATCTGTGGCAATAAGCAATGTACTATTCTCTAAATATCTTAAGGAGTTTCAGGGTATTTTACAAAAGTAAAAAAATACGTGGCAAGAAGAAAATTTAATAAATAGCACACTGGAGTGTTCTTGGTCCGAATCTTTTTCATATTTTTGATGTCAATTTACTACTTGTGAAAGGTGCCAGATTAAGACCCCTCGGGCTGAAGTTATCTATACAGCCACAGACACACAGCGCATCAGCAGCAGCATTGTCAAATTTCCCCTTAAAATGAATTTCTCCTCTCAAGCTGATCAGAGTTTATACACTGCTAAAGAAATGAGTGGCTTTTCTTCTTTTTACCTTTCAAAAAAAATATATTTTTAAAAACCAGGAAAATAATGGAAAGTTATTTTCATAAAGAAAGGAGTCCACTTTCTAGCATTAAGGGGGCTTCAAATCACATATGTTTGTGAAATAAATACTCAAGCAATCATACTTGAGCAACTGTGTGATTTTGAAGTCAGGCATTCGGCCTTAAATTGTCATCCTCCCATGGTGCATCTTCTCACTGTTTTTTTATTGCAAATCTCAATCTTCAGTCTCCCCAGTTAGCAAGTACCAATTCTCCAGGGAGAACCAGAAGCTAAAAGGTACAATTCCACATATGGACAAGCCCAAAAATTTACATTGAAGTGAATGCTCGTTGATTCAACCATTACTTGCTTCCAGGTAATTAACTTCATCTTCAGCAGGAAGTTAACACCTAATGACCCAAGGGGCAAATGGGAGACAACATTTACAAGCTGTGCTCTGTTCATACCACACTTCACAGGCAACAAAAGTAGTACAGCAAAAGGCCTTTGGTTCACCCAAATTGCCACAATCAGATCTTTCATGTGCTGTCACAAACCATCTATTCTGCCAAACACAAATCTTTATGGAATATTCAGAAAGCATATTATAGAGAAAAATAAAATGCTGTCTGTGACCATCTCCCAGTACAAGGATTTTAGTATTTGCAACGCGTAGCTGCGTCAACCCAAGAGTTCTCCTGACAGGAGTACCTTTCTATTTAATTAATTAATAATTAATTAAAAAGGAAATTAATTAATTAAGGAAGAAGCAAAACCCTTCTTAAAAATCCATCAAATAGGCACCAGACTGAAGCACCACAGCTTCGTGCACAGTTCCATTTTTGCCACGGCCAAGCAAAAAAATGTTGAGAACATTTCCTGCTTTACACTTGCCTGACATTTAACTTGGGTTTTTATTATCTGTGGTATGGTACTGCACAAAGAATTTCAGCATGGCCATGGCTGCTTTTTTCTAATTATTATACCAACACACTTGGACATACTCTCTGAGCATGTAAACTCAATTTTAAATATTTGGCTTTATTACTTTAATTTCAACATTTGAAGTTAGGCACAGGAGTGTTTTATGGATCAGAACTTATATCACTTTTAATATGCACCATTAAAAGGGAAACGTACATTACTGGTGCTATCAGTGGGGTTTGCCTTGAATTTAGAACTAATATCTGAAGTTTCCTAACCTTTAGGGATGTTCCATGGTGTATCTCACCACAGAAACTGAAGCCAGCTGTGAACTACAATAAAATAAAAGCCATATGCATCAAACACAGAATACATTAGAGTTGATTTGCCTCTTCATTTCAACAGTTAGAAGTTTGGGCAAATCTCAGACACTTTCCAGTATCAAAAGGAACTTCTGCGTGTTTGGTTTAGGTCCCTCACAACCTCTTTGGGCAACTTGTTCTTGAGTTTCATGGGGAAGAATCTAGGAAGAAACTATGGAAGTCCTTGACAGATCAGATTTTCAACAGTGCCACAGATAGCTACGTATAGAAGTCTATTCATAGAATCATAGAATTGTTTGGGTTAGAACAGATCTTAAAGATCATCTAGTTCCAGTTTGCCTGCTGTGGCCCTTCCACTTGCTCAAAGCTCCATCCTACCCAGCCTTAAGCACATCCAGGGATGGGGCATTCATGTCTTCTCTGGGCAATCTGTTCAAGTCCCTCATCACCCTCACAGTAAAGAATTTTTTTCCTAATATCTAAACCTACTCTCTTTCCATTTAATGCCATTCCCCCTTGTCCTGTCAGTACACGCTCTTGTAAAAGGTCCCTCTCCATCTTGCTTGTAGGCTCTCTTCAGGTACTGGAAGGCTGCAATTAGGTCACCTTGAAGCCTTTTCTTTTAGAGGCTGAACAAACACAAATATTTCAGCCTTTCCTCAACAAAGATGCACTCCATCCCTCTGACCATCTTGGAGGCCTCCTCCTCACTCCAACAGATCCATGTCCTTCCTGTGCTGGGACCCCAGAGCTGGATGCATTACTGCAGGTGGGGTCTCACCAGAGCAGAGCAGAGGGGCAGAATCCCCTCCCTCACCCTGCTGCCCACGCTGCTTTGGATGCAGCCCAGGACACATTTGGCTCTCTGGGCTGTGAGTGCCCATGGCTGGGTCATGTCCAGCCTCTCATCCACCAGCACCCCCAGGTCCTTCTGGGCAGGACTGCTCTTGATCTGCTCATCCCCCAGCCTGTGCTCATACTGGGGGTTGCCCCAACCCAGGTGACTTGTTCTTGTATTATGGATGGCAAACACATCGCAGAAGTATTATGTTAAATACAATATAATGACCAAGTAAAAAGCAAGATTCATGGTTCTATCATCTAAGCATGTGTTTGGGCTCCCTGGAGGGGATTAAGGGTGACCTAGATAACTATACTAGGAGTTTTAAGACACTGTTGATGCACTCAATAAAGATATATTAGCCAAGATGTGATGCCACATGGACCATGTCTATGACTACTGTTATAGCTGAGCTGATTAAGTACACAATGCAGTCCTTTGGGCTGGCTTAGTCTTTAGGGATATGTGCATTGTATTCATTGTGGGGTAATGACACTAAGGTATTTGAAAACCAAGCCGTCTGAGAGCTAAAAATAGGATTTAGGTGCCTGCCTTTAGATATCTGTATTTAAAATAAGATGGTTTAATATAAACAGACAAGCAATCCTCAGGCTAAAAAAAAACAGATCAGAAAACAATCTCTTAGAACGGAAATGCTCTAACAGACTACATTGCATACCTCTAATATGTTATCCCAATTTTTTTAATGGAGAGCTGGGATGCTGTCTGCCACTACACCAGGAGGAATTTTGTCTTCTCTCTACCTGTCATACTCTGGGATAGATTAAAAATAATTGCGCTTGTGCCTCTGGAGATAGCCTAACACAAATATGGAATCTTTCTCTCAATAACAGGAGTACCACCTTAGATCGAAAATAGTAATAACTTTCCATCTGATCAAATCAATTTCCAAATGCCAGCTTATTTTCCATTTAAAGATGTTATTTAAAGTTATAAGCAAACTCACAACCCCATGTTTCTGCTAAATATAATATAAAAGATTTTTCTTCCTGCAAAAAATACGTGGTTTCAAATATTCTAAGCAAAAATATGTTTAGAAGGTCTTATAGTCAGGATATAGCTTCACACGTAAAATTCATTATTAGTTAGGGACACATAAGTATTTATTTTTGGGGTTTTTTTTCAGAAAAGTCAGTGGTTTAAACTAACATTACTGTTTACACCAGTTTGATGCTAATCTTAGTATTCCAACATTTAAAAGGCTATCAGATATTCTGACATTTTAATACAAATACAGCCTGTGGCTGTGACAGCATTTGCCGTAGATATATTTTGCCATGATATTTATGTTTCTCTAAATGCATTAAAAAATCTTCACAGTTTCTCTTAACAGATTCCACATGGAGAAGAGTAGATTAGGAAACAGGCTTCATCAGGATAGCACTGATGCTTATCTGCAACTTTCTTTTCTTCAGGGTTTCTAAAAACTCCATTTCAGCAACTGCCTGAATTTCTAAAGGTGTCCTATCAAAACTTTCTTATATTTATTTGGCATAATAGTGGAGACTATTAAATTAGACCTATAAGAGAGTTTAGGTTCACTACAGCAAAAGAAATATTTTTTTGTTTCCATACCCTTTCAGTCAGGGGCCCTCAGTGTATAGGTCAGCAATGCCCATTAAGTGCTGAGACAAAGTAATTTGGGTGGGAGTTATGGCACCTCGTTCTCTCAATACACCTGAAAGGGTGATATTGGCTGTTGCAAGTGAATGGAGCAATCTTTATAGGATAAAGGAAAGGAAGACAGGGACTCAGAGACATAGCATCCAGGCAGGGTAAGGCATGATGAAATTAACAAAAGTCACACAGGAAATTCCAGGAGGAAAATGAGATTTTTTTTTTCCCCCCTCGCTCTCCCCACCATGGAAGGAAAGTTAAAAAAAAAAAGGAAAAAAATGTGTTTCTAGTAATAAATTACCTGGAGAATTAAAAGCCAGTGAATATGACACCAGTAACCTTGAGATACTCCTAAGGAGACAGCAACATACCAGGCAAAAATCCTTCAAGACAGGATAAGTCAGGGAGTCATTAGACAGAAAACAGCATTCCCCAAAGACTTATAAACACCAGCCAAAACTTTTGCACTGATTAATATATCAAACCACTTTGTCATGTTTAAATAGGTCTGCACAATATCTGATAATCTAGTAGCAGCCCAGCAACAACAAATGGCAGGTCACAGACCATTCTAATCACTTCTCATATTTTTTAAATGTTCCCACAACCATAAAAAAGTATAATGTCATGTAAACTAAATTGGTTTAATAACATAATGTAATTCAATAGAAGTACTTAAAAAAAAAAAAACCAAACCAAAAAGACAAAATATCCAGGCCTACAAGCCCATTAACCTAGTAAATCTTTCCGTGATGTAAGTTGCCAGTAAAGATCTTATGACATAAACACAAAAAAGGAAAACAGCATTAAACATCAAACTCAAAAACTGTTTCATATCATTCTTCATTAATATTCAGTTTAGGGTCATAGAAGTAAGTTGCCTCTCAGGGAAAAAAGCAGTGACAGATTTCACAAAGGAAATAATTCTTGCATGTCCTAACAGAGTGGGTGTATGCTAGAATTTATTCTTCTTCAATTGTAGTTGCTATACACAAATCATTTACTCTAAGATGTATGCACTAAGTCCCTGGTTAGCTGATAATGTTGCTCTGTAGAGCAGGTGCAAGGGACTTGGGAATGTGGTAAGGCTTGCAAATTTTTCACGGAATAATCTCACCAGAAAATGCACGTCAGGATGAACAGAAATTTTGAGCAGATGGCTCCTACATAATTTCAGCTAGGTAGAGCTGCATATGATTTCCTTATATCTATCTAGTCATTAAATGTTACTTTAGGCCTGCCTGATGGTTGGTATTTCCAAAGGCACCCAAGAGTATCAAACATCTGAAGTCTTGCACAGCTTGAAAAAGTTAATTATCTAACTCACTTGTGCTTCTTTCACAATGACTTTTGGCTCAATCCTACAGCAAAATATTCTGAAATGCTGAGAGCTTGTTTTGCTATGAAAGCTACTATGAAAGCTAAATCCATTGTGCTGTAGCAACTTCCTTCCTTTAATACCAAGCGGAACCATATAAATTCTCTTCATGTAAACAAAGAGAATATATTGCTCAAAAAATAGTTTATTCCCCAATTCCCAGAGAAATGTAAAGTTCATTTTACAGTTAACTCAGTGGATTCCTGTTTATTTCACCAAAAACAGCAAGAAAATCAGAAATATTAAAATTATAAAAAAAAATGGTTTAAAGCCAGTAGGTAAGTAGACAAATTAAATTCCTTTCCAAAAATCATTATTCATAGTGAAAACTATGTAGTCACTCAATATCTTCTCAGTAATAAAAATAATACCAAAGCAGATGTTATGCACAATACACTCTAAGTTTAATTAAAACTGAAAGAAAAACAACAATAATATAAGAAATAGATAATTGCTTTCAATTGTAGAAGCAGCCACTTGGTCAAGGTCTAAATTTTCTGTAATAAAGCAAAATCTGCTTTCATTTACATCTTTGCAGCTCCACTGAAGTTCACTGAGGCTGAAGATGAGTCAGGTACAGAATATAATTTGGAGGTCATGTGCAGAGAGTCTACACTCCACTTTTCCTGTAAGTTTGTTTTTTTTTTTTTGACTCATAATTGCCATAATCTTTTTGGATTTTTGTAAAGCTTTCGATACTGTCTGATATCCTTCTGGACAAAATGTGCAGTCTACAGCTGGATAAACACATTATGTGATGGGTAAGCAATTGGCTCATGGGTCAGGCATAATGGGTTACATTGAATGAGGTGACATCAGACTGGTGACCTGCCACTAGTGGGGCTCTGCTGGGCTCCATTATAGGCCCTGTGCTCCTCAACATCTTCATCAATGACTTGGACACAGGACTGTAAGGGACACTGAGCAAGTTCACAGATGATACAAAACAGAGGAGATGTTGACTCCCTCGAAGGCAGGAAGGCCCTACAGAGAGACCTGGACAAATGAGATGGCTGGGCATTCACCAACTTCATTCATATGAAGTTTATCAGAGGAAAGTGCCAGATTCTGCACCTGGCATGGGGCAACCCTGGGTATACAGACAGGCTGGAGAATGAGATGCTGGAAAGCAGCACTGCAGAAAGAGACCTGGGGGCCCTGGTCAATGGCAAGTTGAATCTGAGTCAGCAGTGCCCTGGCAGCCAGGAGGGCCAAGCGTGTCCGGGGGTGCATCAGGCACAGCATCGCCCGCCAGCCAGGCAAGGGAGGGGATTGTCCCGCTCTGCTCTGCACTAGGGTGGCCTCACCTCAAGTGCTGGGGGCAGTTTTGGGTGCTACAATACAAGAAACATATGAAGGTATTAGAGAGTGTTCAAAGGAGAGCAGCCAAGATGGTGAAGGGCCTTGAGGAGAAAGCATTATGAGGAATGGCTGAGGTCACCTGGTCTGCTCAGCATGGAAAAGACTAAGGGGAGACCTCATCACAGTCTACAACTTTCTTGTGAGGGAAAGAGGAGGGCAGACACTGATCTCTGCTCTGTGGTGCCCAGTGACAGGACCCCAGGGGATAGACTGAAGTTGTGTCAGGGGAGGTTTAGGCTGGATATTAGAAAAAGGTAGTCAGGCACTGGAACAGGCTCCCCAGGGAAGTGGTCACAGCACCAGCCCTTACAGAGTTCAAGAAGCGTTTGGACAATGCTCTGTGGCACATGGTGTGACTCTTGGGGATGGTGCTGTGCAGGGCCAGGGGTTGGACTTGATGACCCTTGTGGGTGACTTCCAGCTCTGTTTATTCAGTGATTCTGCAGTTTGATATGCCCAAGAATAAAGTGATGAGATGGATGGGAGCTGATGTCAAATTCTACTAGAGTAATTTTAGAAGACAATACTTCATAAGATCTCTTCAATTCTAGCAAGGATCTTCCAAATCCCTTTAGGAAAGATTTCAATGTTAGAGGTGTTGAGCCTCTGCCACTGATGCATATAATTTTAGTCTCAATGTTTTCAGAAGATGTCAGCATTTTCTTATACCTATAGAGCATATTTGCATTATGCTTAGCATGAGATATTTATATAATCTATATCTGAGTTAGGAAACAGAAACTGTATTACATGTAGAATCATGTCTGGTATGTATTCATTAGGCAAACAGACAAATAGCATTGATACAGAAACCAAAATGAGCATCTATACCGAAACAAAGATTTTTTTGTGTACATGAAATACCCAGTGGATTGACGTATAAGGGAAACCTCATGACCTATCAAAATTAGAATCTCAGACTACAAGAGTGAAGGTAGAAGAGGTGATCAAAATTCTCTAGTTGCTAGGTATTTTATGGAAAGAGGCCACATTCACTCATCTTATTAAAATTCATGAAAATTGAAAATATCCAAAAGCCCAAGAGGGGTGGGGTCACAAAATCTATTTCACAGAACTGGGAAGCTTACTCTAAATTCACCTTGAAAGCACTTTCCCCATCACAGACTTCCTGAGAGCCTTTTGATTTCTCTCCTACTTAGGAGGTAATTATAGAACTTCTTTTCCTCCCTGAACAGAGCATACAGAAAGAGTTCACTTCAGCCTTTTATGCAGATTGTAATGGTTTGTTCCTGACTAGATCTTTGTTGCAAATTATTTCTCTTTTGCTCTCTCCAATTAATCTAGTTAGCTTTATATTTATTTCCCTTTATTTCTCACATCTCATCCTCTGTGTCATTTGATATCATAACTACTTTAGTATTAAATATTGTTGAACTTTGCACTTCTCTTTTCCTCTTTTAATTTATTTTTGCCTTGAATTTTAAATATACTGTTGCCAGAAAACAATGACATTCAGGCATAGGGATGATGGAAGAGGGATATTAAACAAAGGCTGTGTAGTGTATTTCTGATGTGGATAAATCTCTTAAAAGTTACAAATCCAAAGGTAAAGAATAAGTTCTTTTTAGACAGATTTCTAAGGGCACCAGAATCACGTGAGATTTTTAAGATCACCACAGTCATTTCAGACAGGAAGAATCCGAGTTTAAAGTGCCTATGATAGATGCTTGGCTTACGTGGTCTTGTCTGGTCCTAACAGCTACCACTGCTTTTTATTTCTTGTACAAATTGACACTAAGCAGAAGAGTTGATGGGAGATTCTACACCATCCTGTTTTCACATCAGGGAAGTCTGTCTCCTTTTAACACTACTACTACAATGGGACCACGGAATTTCTCCGTGCTCAGGCACTTCCCTTGTTTTCAGAACATATTAGGGTTAATATTTATTAATAACTAATAAACAGTGTTTAAGATAAAACCAAAGCTTAGACATCATTTAACCACTGAAGCAATGTCATTTTAGGCAAACTAGAATTAGAATCAAGAACCATAGCCTTTTTACTTTTTTGGTAACAGCCCACTTTTATTCTTAAAAAGAAAGCAGGGATAAGGTAGCATTTATTTTTCAAACTACTTTTCTGGTATTGGGTAAAAATTGTAGGACATGAGCAGTACTCCAGCAACCAGCTTACTAGAGTATATCCCAAAGGCATAGCATTCCAAATAAAAGCAGCATACCTGCATGGCTCATCACACTCTCTTGCAAGTGATGTCAATGGTCAATAACAGACCAATAGTATTCCCCTGAATTCATCACGCATACATAAGTGCTAATAAAGAGAAACAGGAAATGTTCTTTCATGAAGAAACTATCAATTTGTATTAACTGATAGTATAAGAATAAAGACTTGCTACAAAGCCCTCACTCAGAAAGCTGGTCTGCTTTGGAAATGAGCAATCACAGCTGTGTCTAAATCAACCAAACTAGGCATCACCAAAAGTTATTAGGAGCATATTTTTCTTCAGCCTAACTGTTCTGCTTTATATATTATTCACTCAGCCAGCTGCAAAGCTCTCTCCCATTCTTGGTGATTTCAACAGTAGTTGTGGGAGAAGCTTTTACACATTTAGAGTAGGTATATAAAAGTATTTATAGCATTTAGTGTTTACACTACGTGGCCTTAAAAGAGAAATTTTTAGATTTATCAAGCTTAAGCATAAGGTGTCCCCTACCCTGAAGAAGAACATTCATATCCAAAATCTAAGGAATGTAAGCCAAAAATCCAATATTTTTTCTCTTCACGGTTGTCTATCCCCAGCTTTAAATTCTCCCTCTTTCAGAATCCTATCTGGCACATGGAGGAGATTTTTTTCAATAAATCAATACTGTAATAAAAAATGACTGTTTCTACGCACTCCACATATTAACTGAGTTTCTCTTATACAGATAAAATCAGTCACCTTATGCTCTATATTTGACATTCATTTTTAATAGCAGACCTTAATAAAAGAAGCACCTGGCAAAAATGTGAATCTAAAATATCACTGTGTTAAATCTTGTCTGCTTTGGCATAATAGCTAATCACTTAATTTGGTTTCAGAAAGAATGACAACGTTTTGCTGTTTTCAAAGTATACTTTTTTAAAAGAATACCATCTGAAAGAAATGCTATGAGTATAAGGCATGTTAAGTAATAGCTATCATTTTTTTGTCAGCAAAATAGAAGGCTACTGTTTTCAGGAAGAATGAAATTAGCAGTTTATCCATGAAAAAAATGTAAAAACCAAAGCCAAATTATATGCTTTTTCCTAAAATCATTATAGCATAAATATCCCTTGTCATGGTTTAACCCCAGCCAGCAGCTAAGCACCACACAGCTGTTCACTCACTCCCCCACAGTGGGATGAGGGAGAGAACAGGAAAAGTGAGAAAAACACATGGGTTGAGATACAGCCAGTTTCATAGGTAAAGCAACAACTACACTCAAGCAAAGCAATAGAGGAATTAATTCACCACTTCTCATGGGCAGGCAGGTGTTTGGCCATCCCAAGGAAAACAGGACTCCATCACATGGAAGGGTGACCTGGGACAGCAAATGTCATCACTCCGAACACGACCTCTTCCTCCTTCCCCCAGTATTATATGCTGAGCATGACTCCATATGGTATGGGATATCACAGTGGTCAGTTGGAATCAGCTGCCCTGGCTGTATCCCCTCCCAGTTTCTCGTGTACCCACAGCATACTTGCTGGAGAAGGGTGAGAAATAGAAAAGGCCTTCAGGCTGTACAAGCACTGCTCAGCAGTAAGGAAAACATTCTTGAATTAGCAACACTCTTCCCAGCAAAAATCCAAAACACATCCCTCTATTAGCTACTGTGAAGAAAATTCTCTCTACCCCAGCCAAAGCAAACATGTCCCTGTAGGACCTGTATGGAAAATAATGCATACCTGACAAAACTTCTTGCCAGCACATGTACAAACAAAGAACAAATTACCCTCCAAAATTTTAACAGGAGAATTTTCAAAACCAATTTTTTGTCTCACTCCATGAAATTAGTTGAATGAGGAGGCAAAGCATAAGAGACTCATTGAGCAATACCAGCAACCAAAAAATATCTGCATGTTTTGCTAAATACCATCATCCCAAAATGGACTTTGCTAATTTGGGGACAGCCCTTCTGACAGCAGCTGCAACTTGAATCACTGTGTTTTGAGCAAAGATCTGTTCTGATATAAACAACGCTGAAGAGTTGCACAAGGTGTAGTGTCCCAAAAAACACAGTCAGTCAACACCACTACAGCACATGCCTCCATTTCATACCAATTACTTACCCAGATGTTTCCATCTTGGTGGTATGGTTTCCAGTTTCTCCCTGTGTCACTGTAGAGCATCCGATATTGAGTGACCCAGTCAGAGCTGCTGTACCTGCCTTGCGTTGCAATAGCACTGATCTGCTTCCTGTTCCCAAAATCCACTTGCAGCCATTGGTAATGATCACTGTCTGATGGAGACCAACCTCCTGCACCTGTTGTGTTGAAACAGAAGAGGGATTTAGATCTCAGGCGGTTGCTTTGATGTGAACTCATTGTGAAGATGCTGATGGCTGGAAGTTAGCCCAGCTGAGAGGAACAGAATAGCAAAAAAATTTGAACACGTACGAAAGAAATATGAGCTCCTATTTTTAAAAGAATGCAGAACAAACTTGTAGCACAGGCTTTAAGTACGATAACTCTGTTGCCCTAATCCCATTTTGATATAATTACAATGACTTAGTGGGATGCCTGCTAACCAATCAATGCCTTCATAATGCCTTAATTACAGTTTATTACTTTTTGCCAAATTATAATTGTTCAAGGGTTGACCAATTTGCTAGGAAGCCTTTTGTCAGAATATGGCACAGATCAATACAAAGTTTTGCATTTTCTGTGCCTTTTCAATAACATTTCAAGTTGAAGAGATAATATAGATAAAAAGCAAGNTCACTTAATTTGGTTTCAGAAAGAATGACAACGTTTTGCTGTTTTCAAAGTATACTTTTTTAAAAGAATACCATCTGAAAGAAATGCTATGAGTATAAGGCATGTTAAGTAATAGCTATCATTTTTTTGTCAGCAAAATAGAAGGCTACTGTTTTCAGGAAGAATGAAATTAGCAGTTTATCCATGAAAAAAATGTAAAAACCAAAGCCAAATTATATGCTTTTTCCTAAAATCATTATAGCATAAATATCCCTTGTCATGGTTTAACCCCAGCCAGCAGCTAAGCACCACACAGCTGTTCACTCACTCCCCCACAGTGGGATGAGGGAGAGAACAGGAAAAGTGAGAAAAACACATGGGTTGAGATACAGCCAGTTTCATAGGTAAAGCAACAACTACACTCAAGCAAAGCAATAGAGGAATTAATTCACCACTTCTCATGGGCAGGCAGGTGTTTGGCCATCCCAAGGAAAACAGGACTCCATCACATGGAAGGGTGACCTGGGACAGCAAATGTCATCACTCCGAACACGACCTCTTCCTCCTTCCCCCAGTATTATATGCTGAGCATGACTCCATATGGTATGGGATATCACAGTGGTCAGTTGGAATCAGCTGCCCTGGCTGTATCCCCTCCCAGTTTCTTGTGTACCCACAGCATACTTGCTGGAGAAGGGTGAGAAATAGAAAAGGCCTTCAGGCTGTACAAGCACTGCTCAGCAGTAAGGAAAACATTCTTGAATTAGCAACACTCTTCCCAGCAAAAATCCAAAACACATCCCTCTATTAGCTACTGTGAAGAAAATTCTCTCTACCCCAGCCAAAGCAAACATGTCCCTGTAGGACCTGTATGGAAAATAATGCATACCTGACAAAACTTCTTGCCAGCACATGTACAAACAAAGAACAAATTACCCTCCAAAATTTTAACAGGAGAATTTTCAAAACCAATTTTTTGTCTCACTCCATGAAATTAGTTGAATGAGGAGGCAAAGCATAAGAGACTCATTGAGCAATACCAGCAACCAAAAAATATCTCCATGTTTTGCTAAATACCATCATCCCAAAATGGGCTTTGCTAATTTGGGGACAGCCCTTCTGACAGCAGCTGCAATTTGAATCACTGTGTTTTGAGCAAAGATCTGTTCTGATATAAACAACGCTGAAGAGTTGCACAAGGTGTAGTGTCCCAAAAAACACAGTCAGTCAACACCACTACAGCACATGCCTCCATTTCATACCAATTACTTACCCAGATGTTTCCATCTTGGTGGTATGGTTTCCAGTTTCTCCCTGTGTCACTGTAGAGCATCCGATATTGAGTGACCCAGTCAGAGCTGCTGTACCTGCCTTGCGTTGCAATAGCACTGATCTGCTTCCTGTTCCCAAAATCCACTTGCAGCCATTGGTAATGATCACTGTCTGATGGAGACCAACCTCCTGCACCTGTTGTGTTGAAACAGAAGAGGGATTTAGATCTCAGGCGGTTGCTTTGATGTGAACTCATTGTGAAGATGCTGATGGCTGGAAGTTAGCCCAGCTGAGAGGAACAGAATAGCAAAAAAATTTGAACACGTACGAAAGAAATATGAGCTCCTATTTTTAAAAGAATGCAGAACAAACTTGTAGCACAGGCTTTAAGTACGATAACTCTGTTGCCCTAATCCCATTTTGATATAATTACAATGACTTAGTGGGATGCCTGCTAACCAATCAATGCCTTCATAATGCCTTAATTACAGTTTATTACTTTTTGCCAAATTATAATTGTTCAAGGGTTGACCAATTTGCTAGGAAGCCTTTTGTCAGAATATGGCACAGATCAATACAAAGTTTTGCATTTTCTGTGCCTTTTCAATAACATTTCAAGTTGAAGAGATAATATAGATAAAAAGCAAGAAAATAAGAGCTAGATCTCTACTTTTCTATGTTTCACTATGGTGTCCAAACTGAAAGATCTACCAGAAGAATTTAGAAAGGAGCAGGTACTGCAGGGGCTAGACCCAGTTTTGATCTGCTGGTTGTAAAAGATGTCACAGATTACATTGGCAGATGCCTTACACAAGTGTTATTGCTCTTTATGGGTCTACGAATTAACTTGACAGTAATACTATCAATATTCTTCTCAGCCACTAGACTACATTAAACTGTTCTAAATAAAGAAGGCCAGTGATGCATAGATAAATATAGTATTGAGACATTAATGCAATTTCTTATTCTGAAATAAAAATATTAAGGAGAAAACTGTATTAGGATTCTTCAGAGAATAATAAAATTTCTCAGATAGATATTATAATTATATATCTATTATAATGGTAAGTATTAGGAAATATATCAAATAAAAAGCCCTCATCTATCAAAACAGAGAAAAAGTGGAATATCATTCTCTTTATAATCATAACAGACATTAATACACAGAAAACAAAATGTTTACAGACTTGATGTGATTTACAGGGGTTTTAGTTTGCTTTTAGCTTTGAACCAAATAAATGTCTTGGCACACCATCAAATCATGTAGTCTAGTCCATGGGCCAATTTTCGTTGCTTTTAATTTCACTTATACGCTTCAATTGATGTCACAAGCCTCGCCTGCTTGCCAAACAAGAAACTTTGCTATACTGCATCTTGTATACTCCCATCATTAGGCGGCAGCATTGCCTCAGTCTTAGGCAACCCTAAAACTCATTCAGCTGCTACAGGTGTTAACATTTGCAAGTCATTGGACATTTTAATGTTGTCATATCAGCAGGATGATCTGATGCCTAAATGGTTGCCTTTCATTGTAATTAAAAGTGTAGCACTACACCAATAAGAACTAATCTGTTAAAATTTTCACTATTTACAATAGATGCTTTCTCATTGCTCTACCCAGAGAAGTAAACAGGATACTTTAGCTGTAGGGAATAGTTAAGTGCTATTTAAAACAAACCCAAAAAAACACCCTTACTGAAAAGCACTTGCAGCAAAAAAAAATTCCCACACACTAGCTCTAGTTTTGCAGAGAAAGGTACCTGATCATTCAAAACAGAATACAGCTTCTTCATAACTACTATGCATGGAGATTGGAACAGTTAGCTCTACATACTTCTTGTAATAGCAGAGATGATGTTTTCTCTCCCTACCCTAAGATCCTCATCAAGTTAACATCTGAAACTGATGGCACACAAAAAAAGTTGCCACTGTACAAAAGCCATCTTCGTAAAAAAACCTTTGGTGGCTACAGAAAAAAAATAAGGTTCAAATGTGAGCATTTTTAAAAACTTTTATGAAAGACAAAGTTAAACAGTCAATCACTAAAATTTCCTTCATCAACGTAGTTGTTGAAAAAGTATGACATACTATAGTGCTATGAAGGTTAAAATAGATATTACAGTTTTTACACTTTTTACTTATGCAGGAGATTTACATTAAGCCAGGAGATTTTTGTTAAGAACATTTAAAGGAAAAGACTTTGAAGCATAGCAAAATATAATTTCTTTATTTAGTACATTCATATTACTGAGACAGGATTTTGTCCTTCTGTAATTGTTAAACATTCTTTGTAAACTGCAACTAGGTTTCGAAGAGTCTTCACCTACAAATGCTTGGAAAAGTTTGCAAAAATTGAGGGCTAGCACTCCTTTTCTTGGTTATTTATTTTTATGTAAGAAGAGTTGGAAAGCATTTTTCACGTCATGCTTGAGAAAAGTTAGAGAGATGTGACAGTAGTCATATCTAGGCCATGAGATGGAAACACTGGTATTGCAAGACAGACTGCCCTATAACCATTTCTAACAAGAAAGAGACAAGATTTTTGTCAATGTTGCAAAGAGCAGCAAACGATATTATCCCATATTTCAGTTTTAGATTTGCCTTCTGGCTTTTCCAAGCAAGTAGAGGAATAAATAGTCAAAAGGATGAAGCAGAAACACGCTGCATTACAGCTAAATGTGCTGCTGAGCAGACCAGCATAGTAAAGGAATGGTGGTCAATCTGAGTGGGCAGGGCAGTCCTCAGCCAGTCACCAGAAGCAGCCTGTAAGTATCAATTAAAATGGTCCTCTTCCACTTTGATTCACCAAGATGTGTAATTTGGGGGAGAGGACTACTTTGTCCATTTTATTGCCGATACGTATAACCTCTAGTGATTCAAGGATCCTTTTTTTTTTTTAAATTTCTTTTTTCAGATGCATGCTCTAAATAGGCTATGAAAATGATGTGTTACATACAAATTTCCCCAAAGTGCAACCCTGAAAACAGCCCAAATTCACTGGAGGAATTTAAGTGCATTTTTGTCTCCATTCAACCTAAGCAGATACAAAAACCTCACATCCCCATAAATGCGCACATGCTCACAATTCCACATATCATGAAATATTTTGTTGAATAAATATCAGCTTCTTCATCAGAATCCAGACGCTGGTGTGATACTGGATTGGGAAAAGAGGAGTTACTGACAAATAATGTATTTTGCCTTTTTAAAGGAGCGAGGAATTTGGAAATCAAACCTAATTTCCACAATATGTCATTATTTTTTAAATAAATATAATTTTATGGCCAATACCTTATGAAAGAATCATGAATTATCCTGAGGGAAGGATCAAAATGACAGCAATGTTAGTAGTTTTCAGGGAACATTACATCATACTGAAACTACAGCGGTGTATTAAATTTGTTGAGTAATTTCTATTCAGTGTTATTATTCACACCTTGGTGTAAACTGTTCATTTTTAATAGCTATAGGCTATATCCTGAATTTTATTACATTTATTATTTGCACTTTTTATTATGGCAGAAAAATAGGCACTGGATACATGTTTTTTTGTGCAATGCTCCCTTTAATTCATGTACTGCCTTTTAACAACAAATAGCACAATATACTGTGAAATCAATAAGAGTTAAAATTAGAAGTAGATTAGACCTTACAAAATTGTTTTAAAGATACTAAACAGATGCATATAATACAGCTGGCTTTCCTTAAAAAAGGTAAGGAGCATTTATGGAGTTTTTTGGTAGTAAAGGTACAATAAACTCAGTTGCAGACAATATCTGCTTTCTATTTTTATTTTCATGCTATCCCAGAATTTAATGTGATTAAACATATTCAACCAGTCATCAGCCAAAATAATTGACCCAGATTATGAATCAAGAGAGTCCCTGGATACTCTGATTTATACCATATAGCACTCTACACCACACACAGGACAACTCATTCCACCTTGAGCAAGAATGACTGTACATGAATTTTTGTTAATAGAAAACTCCAACAACAGTAAAGTCAGCACTGAGCATGTGGCCCAAGTATCTTTGAGGACCCAAGAAACTTTCTTGTGCATAAAAGCCTGTAAGTCTCAATCAACAAAGCCAGCCAGAGCATACCTGTGGTAAAAGGCAGCTATGAAAGATTTCACAGAGCTTTATTTTCAAAACAAGTAATTTGATCTGCTCCTACTGCAGACTGACCAAACTACTGAAAGAAACACTCATGATAAGTCTTATTATGTAGAAGACATAAAACTGTATTCAGAATGCGAAGAACTTGTAAAAGTGGAAATTGCTAATGATTTTACACCAAATAAAAACAATTGCTAACAAACATTATTAGCTTCATTACACGACTTGAAGTTCAAAGACTTAATTTTTTAACATTATGAATATTCCAATGTGTTTCACGTTTTTATTGTATTTTATTCCACAGATTCATTCTGTGGAACAGAAAGCAGCATGAAAAACATAGTCTGTCTCTGAATGACACATGTAAAAGATAGCACAATCTATTTATAGGAGTATAAAGAATTTATGCCAACATGGGCCTATTTTTTCATGTATAATTTCTCCTTTTTAATTAATTACACATTTCAGCTCCCTGTTCAAAGTTGGGGAGTGAGTTACCTACCCTTTACTGAACAAAAAGACAACCAACATGATGAGTTAGACTTACTTTCTTATCATTCCCCACGATGAATTGTCAGTAAGCAGCAAAGCTGGGGTAGGCTCACAGATTTTAGATTTTGATCTGCTCTGTCATAGGCTATTGAGTTCACAGATCTATAAGAAGGTGACACTGATGATTTTTGAAAATGTCTGTTCCATTTCAGTTAGAAATCATTCTTTTGAAGATTTCGAATTTCCATTTTCACTCATGACGAAAAGTGGAAATATTAATTTGCACTGGAAGAATCCATTCTTGTTTTAGTCTCACTTGTTCATCACTCCCTACTTCAAATCACAAAATTAAAAATATCAGTACTGCAGTAAGTCTAGTGTTCTACTCTTTTCAAATCAGTAATAAAAAAATTTTCAATGACATGAATTAAAAGTAAGAGGATACTTACTCAGAAATTTCATTATACAGCAAATTATAGATGTGGGAAGAAAGTTTTGTTGTAGTTACAATTCAGGGGATTATTTTATCTAATCCTAGAATAATTCTATAGCTTTTCAGCAAGGAAACAAAAATATGCCTTTTTTAATGATTATGTAATAATAGTCTGAAGCATTCCTAGAGTTTGAATCTTCTTATTTGTATGGGAAAACCACAACATAATCTTTCAATGAGAAATAACATTTTCTAGGTCACTGCAATAGCATGAAATCAATACTGTTTGATACCTTCCTATTTTCCAAGACATTGCTTGTCATTCCGCTACATAAAAGATAAATCAAGACCAAAAAGAAATTTTTGAAATACTGAGATCATTCATTTACTGCACTTCAGAGAAAATATGGGCAGCCATTTTCTACAGTACCCTAGAAAACAATATAAGAGTCCCAAACTTCTAAATGGCATCAATCTACCTGCACTGTTTGTCACCATTGCAGTTAAGTAGGACATCAATGGAGGTTTTCATTTTTGCCTTGTCTTCCTCTGTCCATTTTATAATACAGTGTAGATAAAGACATTACTCAAAGAAAATAAAATGCTTCCAGCTGTGAGACCCCCAGCATAGGAAGGATGTGGAGCTATTGGAATAAATTCAGAGGAAGTCACAAGATGCTCAGAGGGCTGGAGCGCATCTCCTATGAAGACAGGCTGAGAAAGCTGGGATTGTTCAGCCTTGAAAAGAGAAGACTTTGGGGTGAATTAGTTGTAGTCTTCTAGCGCCTGAAGGGAACCTACAAGAAAGATGGAGAGAGACTTTTTCCTCAGGGTGTGTAGTGACAGGACAAGGGGGAACAGCTTCAAACTGAAAGAGAGTAGATTCAGGTTAGAGGTTAGGAGGAAATTCTTTACACCTAGGGTGGTGAGACACTGCAACGAGTTGCCCAGAGAAGCTGCGGATGCCCCATTCCTGTCAATGTTCAAGGTCAGGTTGAACGGGGCTTTCTGGTCTGGTAGAAGGTGTTGAAACTAGACGACCTTTAAGGTCCCTTCCAATCCTGGAACACTACAGTGGGTCTAGTCACACCGAGAAAAGTTGTGCTTATACAGAAATCTTGGATGATTGAAGACTCTGCACTTCAAGCTGCTTTGAGGGAGTGTCACATTTGCCAAGTATTTAGTAGAGTCTTCCAACAAAGACGCTCCAGTCCTCATACAGGGCTTCACTTCTAATTGAAGCAATCTTTTCCTGATACTGGCATGGACAAACATTGATTTCCTTATCATAAACAGCATGCATTTGTTTATTTCTTGTATCCATTTGCTGTTCTAGCTAAATTTGGATTTATAATCCATTCCCTGTCTTCAGGGTAGGGATTTGCTTTTGCATTTTTGAAAAGCTCTTCTTTTTAGCACATAACAGTAGGGATGCATTTGCAGACAAGACCATGCAAAACACCGATTGTGGGCAAATAATGAACATTCTGCTTCAGAACAAAAAAAGGTTGGTATTTAGAATGTAAAAAATACTGAGAAAAGAGCAGCATGAGAGAAGAAGAGAAAAAAAATGACAACTAGATATCTTCTCTAGAATTCACTACTAGAATTTAACCCAAATCAAACCATATTTACTGGAAACTGGCAAATTAGATCCAACCTTTGACCTACTTCTCCATGAGTTTCAACAGCTTTCTAGAAGTGCAGCAAGAATTAGGAGCCAGTAAGCTCTAAGCTGAAGCTGAAGCTCTAAGTTCCCTAAAAAATACATCTAATAAAACTCATTTTGCAGGAGTAGAAGATTGGAAAGATCCAATATTCATTCCTCAAATTAGCCTTCCTTCATAGCAGCTGAAAGATGCAATCCTATAAAGGAAGTATGCTTTTCATTTCTTTAAACTATCTAAACCAACTTTTTTTCTATTTTGGTGGAGGAGAGTAAGGATCAGCCTTTATTCACTTTAGCAAATACTTTTTGGACATTGTTAGACTAATTTTAGAAGACTTGCCATCTAGTAAAATAATAGACAGGGTGTGTGTGTGTAAAAACCCTAATTATGTTTCTTAAAATTTTATTTTCATTTAAAAACCTGAAAGTTAAAAGTAGAAATAACCCGAGGGACAACAGTACTTATCAGGATACAGTCCACATAGGTCTTTTTTAAAAGAACATTAAAATCACTATATTATTTTTTAAATCCCAATAGATCTTTCTTACAGTAAATGCAATTAAAATAAATCCCTTGATGTAGTGTCTGCTTCTTAATACCCACTGCTTCCTAGTATATCTTAACTGAGCACACACCACATATGAACAGGGAATGAACAGTCAATCTGCCCTAAGGAACAGTGGTGATATCTAACAAAAATTGATGCAAAAGAGATCTCATTGTTGTCATTCACAGTTGTCAGACTCAAAGTAGGGGGAAAAAAAGTCATAAACCTAAGGAGTCTCATATCCTGAATTCACTGTTGGGGAACAAACACTTTGCAGCTTTGGTTATTTTAATGAACACATCACTTTAAACTATGCCTTTCCCATCTGTTCTGCTTTCTAATTACATATGCAAAAAGAAGCTCATTCACAACTGCATCCTAATGGAATCTTAAACAAAACTTGGACGAGATTTAACTATTCTGTGCACATCATCTGTATTCAAGGCATCGAGCAGCTTCTCCATGAGGTGTTTTCTTGTTTTCTGGGCGGAAAGTTGAGGCAAGGCAACGGATCGCTGCACCCTGGCATACAAATCCCTTGCATACCAAATAACCACAGTGGCATACAAAAGACGAGGTAGAGAGTAGAGAGATCTCACTTTTCTCACATCACCTTTGCAAGTACTGTGACACAAATCTCTCATTGTATGTTTATGCATTGCAGCACTGGGGTTTTCCTGACAACTCGGGTCATATCCCTGGAAAGAGCTAGCAAGTGTATAGTTAATGGATAGCAGATACTACCTCTGCAGTATCTCTGCTGAGCAATTGAGCCCTGATTAGCAGATTCTTATCCAAGACTTTAATGATGGTCAGATCACAAATAGCAAAGTTTTACTGACTGTGACTGAATAGCGTTCAACACAAAATACATCACTTTAAAATACAGATATGAGCTCATTACGACACTTCCTTGTAACTGCTGTGATCCTTCCTTAGTAGAAATGCCAGAGAAAAAGGAATTAAGGTATGCCAGCACCTGATTGATACCATTTCAATGGCAATGAGATGCCTAAACACTTTAGTCACCTAAGTCATCCTGTTCCCATTAGTTGAGCCCACAAATTGTTGGAAGGCAAAGCTGAATTACTGAAAGTTATATGACAGTGTTCTAGCCTATCTTGATTAATATTTTTCCCTCAAATGATTGCACATGAAAAATGATTAAATGATATAATTCAGGTTTACATATCTTGCTCTGTGTTAAGTCTTCAGCCGTAAAAGATAAAAGCTGAACCTCTAGTCTTACAGAGACTTGCTGTGTGGAATCCTGCAGGGAACATAGTTTCTGCCACTGTGCTTCAGTATATACCAGTGTTCTAGTGATGTGCAAAAACTCTCTCTGTTTTCTATGTTTTTTGACTGCAAATCTCCCGGTCTGTGACTCCCACAGGAAAATCTCCCCTGAAATGCCGTGCTCATGGCATATTCCCTCCAGCTCTTTCAGGCCCTTAAAGAGTCTTAGCCCAGCAAGTAGAAAAAAAAATTTCCCAGCTCCTGACATTAAATACAGTGAGGTCCAGCTCCCTTAATGATTACCAACAGTCAACCTTTGCTGGCTGCGACTCATGTTTGCAACACTCACTTGGGGTCAGCTCCTGCACTGCTACAGAATCTGAAAACTGCACACTTTTTCTCTGTTATTCTTTTTACATTTCTACCAGTTTGTTGTTCTGACTGCTGTTTGTGTGGTTTGGGGTTTTCAGTTTGCTTGGTTTTTTATAAGGTTCTTCTTTTGAGATTGGCAAGAAAGAATCCATTCAGGAATATATTCAGGTTGAAGACTCTTCCCTAGTGTTTCCTATCCAGGCTAAACCTGCTTTTCCTCTATATACTTCTCCATCTGCTCAAAATTTCAAACCTGAATTCCCATTTTACAGGAATTTATGAGAAGCTGGTCTCAACCCAAATGGTGGTGAATTCTCAAAACTCAAAATTGTTAACAAAGTAGTCTGAAATATTACTTTCTTCTTGAGTGGTAAAATCACTGTGTATTTTGATAATTTTCCACAAAAAATTGCAAGTGAAGTTAATGAATTTTCATACAGAAGTTCTCATTCATGGAAGAAAATTATTGCAAGTAAAAAAAATAAATCAGCCACTGCAACTGAAATTTTTTAAATGGCCGAAAAGAGTTTACTGAGTCTTTTCCATATGCAAAATGCCTGGAAAATTAACAGTTAGAGGGAGATATACTATCCTCTCATTTGTGTCAATGTGGTATCGACCAGATATGGAGAAAAGGACAAGGCTCTTTCCTGTCTGCCTCATTGATTAGCCACTGGTTCCAAATGCTTCTGCAAATCAGACCTTGCTCAAGATATCACAGGAGCTCTGCTATCACCAGTGACATGCATGAATATAAGCTATGGGTACTGCTCAATCTGTCCCAGTAAACGTGCTTAATTCTACCGGTTTTCCTTCAGCAAGCAGGAGCACAGAATTATGAAATATTGGGAGATTACTTTTGAAATCTAATGTACAGCTGAAGGGGTTTGTGGCATTTTCTGTTTTAGCAAAGCTAAAAGAAAATTTTTTTTTCATTAATGCATCTATTGCAAGCAGTACCGAGATCCTTATCCTTTCTCTCCATTAAGAAAATATATTCCATTTTTAAAAACTACTCTGTACTATATCCATTTTAGTGATGAAAGCTCATATCACGCCTTTTATTTTGCTAATAGCAAAACATTTATTGTTATCATATGCAGAGTTGCAACAACATGGGAGAAACAATTTTATTCTTTATTTTAATTTGCAAAATAATACGTTCATTTCGAGATAGGACTATACTACAGTAGAATTCAACTTTTTAGGGCAGCAATTTGCCTGAAGTCTATGGTAAACTACTAATAAATAATGATGATTCCCTAGTGAGTTTATCCTCCTTGGAGCCAAAACATAGCACTGTATACAAAAATCATTATAATCATGTGAGACTATATGAGGGGGAAAAGAAAAAAGCCAGCAGAAGAAGTTATAACACTAATAAAAGTATCAGTGCTCTTACCAGTGGCATCAAATGTTAATTTACCCTCATGGGATTAACTAATCTGATACATTTTAGACACTAATCAGGGTAAGAAATTCTGCTAGGATTTTTATTCAATATAAATTAATGAGAACTCAAAGTTCATTCAGCAGAGCATTTCAAAAATTACACTATAATAAACTAAAAGCCCCAAATGCACACTCAAACCCTTCTTTTTAAAATCTTAACCCACGGAAGGGACAAGAATATGGAAATGTTAGCTTTAGAGCAGGAAGGTTCAACATACAGAGTCTGGGGAAGGATTCAAAGCAGGATTTAACTTCAGATGTCCTGAATCACCTTCACTTCTCCCCCTGCCTCAGTTAGCCCTCTAACACTCTTAGGATGGCATGGCTCCCTAGGCTGAAATTAATCTCTCTGCAGCTTCCACACTCTTCATTTCAGCTCTTCAGGCTACAGGTTGAAATACTTGGTCTGAATGCATTTTTTTCAACACTGTCAGTCAAGACTCCACACTGCTGAGAAGAAAAAAGAATTTTGCATGTCTAGACTAACTCAGTATATCCACTCCCCCAACCAAAGGAAAAAAACCCCACTGCCTCAAACAGCTAGACTGCAGATTGGACCTAAGTAATTTCTGTTGGTACAGAGCAGCACCTGGCAGATGAAGAAACAGCCACAGCTACAAAAGGAGTATTCAAGACAGAAATCATCTAACTTGGCAGCAGCAATGCCCAAGCAAGAAAAAACCTAAGTGAGGATAAAAATAGCTTTAGTTTGTGTACGTGTAAGCTGCTGTAACACATCATTCGCCTCACACAGACAACTGTGAAAATTAACAGTATTCTGAAACTTTATGAGGAATACCGTATGGCTAAAGCTAATAATTTCTCCTACTTCACCATAAATGTGCAACCCAGGGTTCTATCCTCATAGAGCTTGCTGCTCTGACCTTACAGGAGTTACATCATTCTCTTCTTGAGTAAAGCTCATGTTTTTTCCTGCATGCTGAAACAAGCAAGTCTTACTAGCAGTCTTCAAGGAAATTTCTGTCTGCTGAGCCTAGACAAGGAAACAGTACTGCAGATCTAGATAAATTGTCCAGGAACATCCATGCAACTGTATGACATCTTTTCCATGCTCTCCTGATTCACTTTTATATTGAAGAAAGCCCCTTATCACAGACAGTTAGTGTTACTCCGATTTCAGCTACGGATACAATTCCTACTGAAGACAGAGGGATTTTCCTTATGGCAGAAGCCCAGGAAATAAGCATGCAGCAAGAGCTTATAAAGCACTAAAGTAGCTAAATCACTACTTCTGTAAAAATTGAATCCTATGATTATTGTGCTATAAAGATGTTTTAAACAGGCAAAACCACATGACTTAAGAAGGGAAAGTAAGACATGATAATTGTTTCTATTATGGTTAGAATACAGCTTTAAATACAGGTTTTTGGAAAGAAGGAAAGAGAAAAAATATATGCTGTTAATTGTGGGTTTCAAAGCATTTTAGCCCATAATTTAGCCTCTGATTTGGAAATGTTAATTAAGCATCAAAAAATCAGAGTCACTTATAAGATCTAGCTAATGCTGATGAAGCCATTGCAACTTTTTTTCTCTTATTTGTTTTATTACTACAATGAATTTCTTTTTCCTTATTAGTAGAAGCAAAGTATCATTTGGAGGAAGAAAGTTTTATTTGCCGTAGATTTTACAAAGCAAATTTGCCACAAATGTTAGTCCAGTAAAAACATTTATGCCCATAACTATATTAATTTATCAAAATGTATAATATATCACAAAGATATTCCTGACACACTCCAGGAAACTGGGCTGACTGCATCCCACTGTACTGCCCTTCCAGTAGGCATCAGAGATTAAAACCTTGCATGAAATGAAGATATCCAATCTGGAGAAATTCTGAATTTGTTCAAAGAATATGGCATCTACTTTCTGATCCTAATTTTTTGGATTGTACTACATTCCTGCCACAATGTCACCTTTCACTGCCTTCTCCTTGGATCCCGACACACAATGTCTCAATGACAGGCACTGCTCTACTTTCCCAGGCTGTGTGCATCAGTTGAAAGGTATTTCTTCGCTCTTTTTCTCCTCCTGATGCCTCTTGTTTTTGCGGCTTTTGTTTTCTAACCCCAGACACCACTTTCCCAGTCAACTGGGGCTTGTAATTTTCCTGTGCTACCCTAAACTCAGTGGAGGACCAAAAAGGTAGGGAGCTGGAGAGCTCATCCTGTGAGGAGAGACTGAATGACCAGGCCTTGTTCAGCCTTGAAAAGAGATGAGATGAGGTAATATTGTATGATCTGACTGTCTTACGCAGCCTAAGGTAATTCACATTATTAAGATCATAAAAGAAGGGCCTTACTCCCTCAAAGCTTTCCTAGTCTCCTAAAATAAGAACCTCCAATCTACAGGGGCTCGAATCCTTCCTGAAATTCTGTTGCTTAAATTTGCCAAGTCAGATAATATTTCTGCTCTAGAAAACAACTCAATAATAAATCCTCCTGATTTTGCACACTTGCTTTTTTATTTTACCTTAAAAAAAACCCAAAAAAACCTGCTCTGTATTGCATAATCAGCACTAGCAACTATTTTCTAAATCAGGATACTACATTAACTTTCCATAAGACATTGGCCTCTACTTATTCATTATGTCACTTGATATTATATTTCCTAATTGTAGCGGGTTGAATTTGGAAACTGGCTAGAAAACACCAATTTAGTGCAGCGGTTTCACTTAATATTTTTTTT
>VZRS01009436.1:735778-798620 GCA_013398055.1 Ifrita kowaldi
CACCTGGAAACCGGCATGTATAAGAAACAATCACCTCTATGTATTCAAAATGTGTTATGGGGCATGTTGCTGACCAGTTGCTAAAGTCAGCAAATCAAAAAGTCAGCACTGGCTTTTGTTGGAGACTTTATGCTCTACCATAGAAAAGAGACAACTTCTTGATACTGCGGAAAGCAAAGCAGTTCAAGCACCATCTCCTGCTGTATACATTAAACATTTTGGCTTGTTTATTAAAAGAAACATCTGGTTTCTATATGTTGGCAGAATGTCAGCTAAAGTCATCTCAGTACAGCGCTATGCAATACCCAATATTTCCATCTCAGCAAAAGCACACTGCCCTGTTTCACTAAGCACTAATCCCATTTACTTATCCTTTTACAACATTAATCAGTGTCACCTGATTATTCCCTCAAAACTGAGTCATCTTCATATCATCCAGTCTGTACTAGCAAAAACAAGGAAGACAGGGATACCTATAATTTATTCTTGATCTATAAATATTATGTAATTGTAGACATGATCAAGTGCCTGTTTTTAAATACCAAAGGACCCTTTGATCCTTACAAAAATCAAATAATTTCTGACAACTTTCTTAACCAAAGCCAAATTAGCTCACTGGGATTCAACTTTCTAAAAGCCCAGCAGGAATGCTAAATTTGATGGTAGTCAATACTGAAAAGCAAAGACATCTAAAATACAACTTTTCAAAAAGCAGATTTCAAGCAAGCTAGCTTTTAATTCTTTTTTCCCATTGCTTATCACATTATACAGCCCCATGATTCACAGTAGAGACAATTTTTTTAACATTGAGTGACTTGGAAAATTGGCCAGTCAAACAAATTTTGTCATAAAGAATACAAGTCTGTCCTAAAAGAAATAAAAATCTGTCCTAGAAGCAGTCAGAAAAGTTTAGGGCTCTGAAAAAAAAATTAGTTCATTGATGATATTCATTTGTTTCTTAGCTGGCTGACAAACTCCCAAAGATGTTCAATATAGAACAATATTTTCCTACATGAACTATATATCAGAACCAAAAAAATGCATCATTTCAGAAGACCAAAACCAGTGCAGATAGGAGGAGGAAAGGGATAAATCGCTATTAACATTTTTTCTGAACACTGTTTGGTCCTTAGCTGAACTCCAGCACAACAAATCTTCCTGCAGAGAACAACACAGAAAGTATAACTTCTTTATTTTATCTGTAACTATATCTATATCATCTATCTGTGTCAGCATAACTAAACTGTTGTTTCTTAATTACTCCAACACCTTGCAGTGTTATAGTCACCTGACAATCACAAAATCAGCTAGGTTGGAAAAGACCTTTGAGATCATCAAGTCCAACCTATGACCTAACACCACCTGGTCAACTAGATCGTAGCACTGAGTGCCACATCCAGTCTTAAACACCACTGGGGCAGTGACTCCACCTCCTCCTTGGGAAGCCCATCCCAATGCCCAATTATCCTTTTTGTGAACAAGTACTTCCTAATGTCCTGCCTAAAACTGTGCCCTATTATTCTCTCGCTGGTTACCTGGGAGAAGGGACTGATCTCCACCTGGCTACAACCTCCTTTCAGGTAGTTGTAGAGAGTGATAAGGTCTCCCCGAGCCTCCTCTTCTCCAGGCTCAGAAGGCCATTTGCCCTGAGGACAATGTCTCTTCTTGTTGAAAACTGAGGTAAAGAAGGTATTAAGTACCTCAGCCTTTTTTTTATCTCTGGTAAACATATTCCCCTGTGTCCAATAAAGAATTGAGACTTTCCTTGCTTCTCCTTTTACTATCAACGTATTTACAAAAACATTTTTAATTATCCCTTATAGAAGTGCCCAGGTTAAGTTCTAAAAGAGCTTTCACCTCTCTAATTTTCTTTCTGCATGACTTAACAACATCTTTAAACATTTCCTGAGTTGTCGGCCCCTTTTTCCAAAGGTGATATACCCTCTTTTTTTCCGTGAGTTTCTGCAAAAGCTCACTGCTCATCCAGACCTGTCATCTTCCCCATCGGCTTGTTTTCTGGCACATAGGGACAATCAGCTCCTGTACCATCAAGATTTCTTTCTTGAAGTATGTCCATCCTTCCTGGACCCCTTTGGTTTTAAGAGCTGTTTCTCAAGGTAGTCTCCAAATCAGTCTCTTGAATAAGCCAAAGTCTGCCCTTTGGAAGTCCAGTGTAGAAGTTTTGTTGATGCCCCTTCTTGTTTCACCAAATATTGAGAACTTTGTTATTTCATGGTCACTGTACCCCAGATGGCCTCTGACCACCACATCTCCCACCACACCTTCTCTGTTTGTAAACAGCAGGTCTAGTGGAGCTGTCTCAAATCTCAGCTACAGCCTTAACCTAATAGAGAAAAATTATTCTCTCTCACTCAAAGCAAATATTTTCTCCTGCTCAAAAAGCTCTGAGGGAGATCTATACAACACTTCTGAACTGCCATTCATCCCTTCCCTTTCCACCTTTACTTCACTGTGCAAGGCCTGTGTAAAGCTGAAGCTTTCTAGAGAAAATGATCTTGCTCAGTACAAGTTGACATACTTATTTTCTTCAAATGAAAGTCATTTTTATCAATGTTAAAGTGAGTCTTACACACAAAAAGATTTTTAATTAAAAATTAGTTTCATCTAAGTGAGAGGAAACAAAAAGAAACCAACAGCGCATCTATGACATGAGACTGGATGCTAAGTCAGACTCTTCCAGAGGTAGAGATATTTTCTGCGATTTATGTAGTAACTTACATNAGATGGCCTCTGACCACCACATCTCCCACCACACCTTCTCTGTTTGTAAACAGCAGGTCTAGTGGAGCTGTCTCAAATCTCAGCTACAGCCTTAACCTAATAGAGAAAAATTATTCTCTCTCACTCAAAGCAAATATTTTCTCCTGCTCAAAAAGCTCTGAGGGAGATCTATACAACACTTCTGAACTGCCATTCATCCCTTCCCTTTCCACCTTTACTTCACTGTGCAAGGCCTGTGTAAAGCTGAAGCTTTCTAGAGAAAATGATCTTGCTCAGTACAAGTTGACATACTTATTTTCTTCAAATGAAAGTCATTTTTATCAATGTTAAAGTGAGTCTTACACACAAAAAGATTTTTAATTAAAAATTAGTTTCATCTAAGTGAGAGGAAACAAAAAGAAACCAACAGCGCATCTATGACATGAGACTGGATGCTAAGTCAGACTCTTCCAGAGGTAGAGATATTTTCTGCGATTTATGTAGTAACTTACATACAGAAAAATAAGTATTAATGTTCTGTATCTTACTGTGTAGCTCAGATTTTCTTGTGAATAATCTCATTGTGAAAGCTGAAACGTGAATAATAGCTGCACTCTCCCATCCTGCAACGAGTAGCTTCATTTTATCACATTATTTCTCTTCTCTCTTTCAACATATGACTGTAGTGGGAGGTTATAATGGTAGCCAAATAGCTCCCATTTCTACCAGCATTTATGCTTGTTTATGACTTATTTGGGAAAGGCAATGCTTTGGCTCAAATGCTCAAAGCAACAATCTATCAGTTGCACTACATCCATCTGTGTAAGGAAAACCTGTGCTTTGTGTGCAGGAGAGGGTGAAACACTCACAGCATCTGGCAAGAGGCACTGACCTTGGGGAAAGCTGACAGTGCATCTTCTGTACACTCACTACACATCTTTGCCTTAATTCCAGAGCTCTGCACTTATCCAGCTCTGTATATGTCTGAAGTGTCTGTAGATAAAACCAAGTCTAAGATATCTAAACTCTCAGTCTCTGCTGCTCCTAAGTGTACCAGACCTGTCAAAAGAGGTTGGCCAAGTTTTCCTGCATTGAGTTTTTTGATTTTTCTTAATCCTGCATGTTCCCACTGTTCTGTGCAAACAAAGTAGCCCCAGTGTCTGAGGAATATGAAGTTTTCCAACTTGCTCGTTCAGTGTGTCAGCTCTGGTGCAGACAAGTTCCTTGTGAGGCACTGGTTTCAAGGGGCACCTAGCTGAACTCTAACATGTATTACTGTGCATTTTTCAGACAAATCTCGCCATTTATATTAAGTCTACAATTTAATTATAGTGTCCCAGTTTTTTAAATAGAATCATAGAATAGTTTGGGTTGGAAGTGTTTAAAGATCATAGAGTTCCCCAGCTTCCTGTCATGTGCAGGGACACCTTTCACCGCTCAGTGCTCCATCCAGCCTGGCCTTACACACTTCCAGGGATGGGGCATTTTCTTCTTCTCTAGGCAACCGGTTCCACTCCCTCACCACCTTCACAGTAAAGAATTTTTCCTTAATAATGTGATATAAACATACTTTCAGTTTAGAGACATTTCCCATTTGTTCTGTCATTACATGCTCTTGTAAAAAGTCATTTGCCTTTCTTGTAGGCTCCCTTCAGGCACTGGAAGGTTGCTATAAGGTTGCTCCCCAAAACCTCTTTTCCAGGTTTAATTTCCAGCTGGGCTTAAACCATGGCAGTATTCTGAGCAGAGCTGGTGAGCTAATCAGGTCTGCATTTTCAAGATGAAGCCAGGAAGAACACCAAAAGAGATTACTTAACTATTTACAGGTTAATGTCCCAATGCTGTTTGAGACACTGTCAAATTGAACTCTGGTGTCTCAAAGTAGTTGAAAGCACAGAATTTGGCTACTCTGGGGATAAACAGCCAGAGCTGCGCTGATACCCTCAGGATATGGGCAAAGTATATCTGTGATACACCGAGCCAGTGTGGCACTCCTCTCTGCCACCAGCACAACCACCTTCCCGCCAAACCTAGCTGCTGGATAGCATCAGGAACAATTAATGAACTAAGCTGAGTTTTGTCTGAAAAAAGCCAGCTGTTCAGTAAAGCCAGGGTGATCTGCTGGCCCCGTCCCTGTTGCCCAAGAAAGCTGCCCCTTTGCCTTATGTCCCTGGCTAAGCTTGGAACTGCTGCCTCTGCAAATGATTGCTGTAAGAAAAAAATTACAAAGTTGGAGAGCACAGTATTATTTTTTTTCCTCCTCTCCATCTATACATGTACGAAATAGGCCAATTAGGTATTCTGAACACTTTAATTAACAAATTAGTTATGAACTGGATAAAATGGTCATGCTTTCTGTATTCATCAGGCTATGGTAAATTAACATAAGATAATGATGCTTTTATTTATGCAATTACTTGAGCTTCACTCTCTACAGACTTTATTTCTTGGATTGTGTTTTGAATGAAAAGGGTAATGTCTTTCCTTTCTAAAGTTACTTTTTCAATGCATGAGTCTGTCTTGGATAAACACTGGCACTTTTCTTTCCTCTTTTTGATGCTTCTTTTTCCCGCACCTCCACAAAATTCACTATCCTCTTGTAATGAATATTTGAATGTTTTTTCAGAGGAATGAGCTAGTGCAAACATTTTCATTTGTCTTTTTGAGAACTCCTTCTACAAATAACTATTTATGAAAAAAAAATTCATTAGGGCCAGATCATTAAAGCACAGAAAACAACTTCTAAGGTCAACCAAGCGAGATTCAGAGTTGCCTTCTAAAGGGAGATACAAATGTTTATGGAGCTGAAGTGGGTTGTGGGTTACATTACAAGTCAAAGTGGGGTGCATAACTATTTATTTTGAAGGTGAAAAATAAGAAAACCTGATTATATGGTAGGATGTGAGGCAGACAAAGACAGAGAAAACTTTTTGATGCAAACAATGAGCTGAACCCAAATTCTTTATGGACTTTAAAAGAAGAACAAAAAACAAGAAACAAAACCAAAACAAACGCAGAGATTGAAGTTAATGCTACGCAAAAATTTTATTATGAGTAACACCAAAAGGACGCGTTACTAATAAAATAAAAGTGTTTTCATTGACTAACACAGGTAAAGGACCTCCTAAAGAAGCCATATCTTGAAATTATTTTAAAAATATTAAAAACTCAAACAAAAACAAAAGCAAACAAACCTCAAACAACACAGAGAACTCCCCTAAACAAAACATCAGTTGCTTGTACTCTCTCTAAAGCATTCCAGTAATACTGTTTATACTGTGTGCAACACGAATAATGCTACGTCACACACAAACCCATTTTAGGGATATTTTAATAAATGAACCAATAGACGCCATTTCTTTTTCAAGCATAAGTAATTTTCTGTATTTTTAAATGAATAAGTAATTATTTAATAAATAAGGACTATTAATTTGTCCTGACTTCTGATAACCTAGTTTGATCTACACTGCTCATGAGATGGTTTTAGCAAACATACTGTAGTGGGCTGTAGGATGTGTGCTTATCTAAAGCACATATTTACAGAAAGAGAACTGCTGTTTATTTATTTTTAAAATGCAACCATGTTTTAGTGATTTAGTTCAGCAAGAGCTCTCTTATAGACATACAAAAGCTAAGTGGATGATACTACTCTCTCATGATTGTGACTCTTTTATGCTACTCTGTCCATTACTTTCAGGATCCTTCCTACTTATTAAAGACAACACACCATAACCTGGATAGTGAACTTCGAAACCACTGGCAACTCTGTAACTTTTTTCCTAAGAGGGTTTTAATCAAAATAGAATGAGTTATGTTGTGTACAGGTATTCTTAGTGAGCTCAAAGTTGCCCTTGTCAACCCAAGGAGACAGCAGTATTTAAGGTGATGATCTACAGTGTGCTAACTACTGCATGATAGCTCCATACTGTCCATTTGGACAAATGTTGGTTCAGAGGGAGCACCTCCTTACTTTGAGGTTCATACCCAAACTAAATTCCTGGCAAGCCCTGTGAAGGTACAAGCCCAGACTGCCCACACAAACCAGGCTGATTCTAACCTCCTCTTCCACATTCACTTTGCCAGAAGGAAAACTACATAAAATCCTTCTCGTAGCAATACACAATTGGAGAAGTAGTGACATTCATTGTGGTATTGGACATTTTAAAAGTGAAGGTAAAAAGTGCCTAGGCTAGTTGTCCCTAGAATTATTCAAAGGCAAGGATCTAGCAAGCATTTTTATATTTTCTTTTAGTAGAACCATTGCCATAGATCTGATTGACAAACTCAAAATGATCTGGGGAATAAAAGAATCAGATCCCATTATAGATAAATTTTTGCATCTTCCACACAGAAGGCAGAATTTAAAACTCCACTGAGAAAAAAAAAGGGTCACAATTACACCTATGCCGACACTTAAAATTTCTGATGCTTGTTTTATAGTCACATTAATAATTCGGATAACAGGCCAAGGTCAGCACACTGATTAAAAGGTAACCTGAAAGCCTAGATACGAGTTACACAGTGGTGCTAGAAGGAGTGTTTTTTGAACATCAACTGCTCTACAGAAACTTCCTTTCATATTACATTATCAATCTCATTGGTAGCATCAGATTCCCTGCTAATACTGGACTTAAAACAGAACCCCTGGGTGCCAAATTTCCTCCTTTTTATTCCACTGTGCAAAAGACAATTTCCACATATCCAAAAATTCATTATGACCTTCATACTTTCACTGTCTGCTGGGATTACTTCTGAAGTTCTGAGACTCTACTCAGTTTCAAGCAGCTTCCAATTATATTATATAACATTACATTATGTTGAAATAATGTAGAATTTCTTCCCTAAATTAAAATGGTATGAGGTGCATATAGGCAGCATTAATTCTCGTACTAGTGAGAAGTGTAAGGTCCAATAGCTTGGGAAGCATTAAAAGGAAGATTGATAATGCATTATCTCAAACGGGTGCTAAGAATCCTTCTCAGGATGTGATGCAGTCCATTGATCCTATTGATGGCAGGTCATAAGATGTTGGACCTTATCACCTTGACATCACATGTGAAAAAGCTACTGAGGATAGATTTTAAAAAGCTGCAGAATGAACTTATTGAAAGCTCTTCTTTTCTCTGATGCCGCTTGTAAGTGGTGGCAGCAATACAGACTTTTGCAGGAGAATAGGTGACAAAAATGGAAGGAACTGTAATCTCTTTAGCTAATCTACTAACTAGATTCCAGTTAAAGTTTGATCTGTCAATGACTTAATGCCATATATTTATGTGCCAATGGGGTTGACTTCAGTATCAGTCATTTTGGAAAGGAAAATTAATTTTTTTCAAAGAAAGACAACTCATTCCCATATCCTCCAAATAGTACATTAAATCATTTAATATACTTGGAAATGTTTGGTTTACACAGGAGGAGAATCTGAGCTGATAATTGACAGAAAACTCAAAATTATTTTTCTTAGGAAGTCCATCCAAAGCAAAAAGTTTTAGGATTGTATAGCATTGAAAGATTTAATAATGTTTGCATATATATAGACAAAAGTGATAGTGACAGACACAAAAAAGAAAAGCCATGAACATTTCTCCTCTTCTCTGGTGCTTTTTTCCCCTCACATAAGTTAAAGAGATTTAAAAAAGAATCTGTACCTTTGTAATACTAGCACTAAACATCACACAAATAACTTTAAATTTAAAATGAAAAATATGCTAAACACTACAATACAGTAGAGCACAAAGACTTAGTTGTTTAAAATGAAATATTATCTTACTACCAAAAGTATAATTTGATAGAAACTGACTACATCCAGCTTTGTCTGAGCACTTGCTAATTCAGTACTGTTTAAATTTTTAAGTTCAAGTCTTAGTTTATGAGCCTTTAACATAATTCAGGAGCCACCACACTACTTTTGCCAAACCTACATCCACTATGAAATTCATGGCACCCTTCTGTCTCCATAGAAGTTTTATCACAGCTGAATTTCAAAGTATCTTCATGCCTTTTCTTTGCAGGCCTGATGGGGATAGCAGCACTTGCTTTGTCCAGCATTAACTCTAGTTATATCTGTTGATGAGTAGTAGTATATCTAGTATAGCTGCTCGCAAAGCAAAGCAACTAATTTTTCTACATTTTCTGGGGCCTTCTTGTTCCCTTCTTCTGTCCATGATAATGAAATGAAAGTATTTTGGTTGCTTTTCCCAGCTACTATGACTGAAAGTGCCCAGGAAGGCAGAAGAAGGAGAGGACCCCAAGAGACAGGCTTTGGGGATACATGAATGAGAGAGCTGGTATAAAATGCAGATTTGCACTGTCCTCCCAGCCTTTTGGCTTTCTGTGATAATGGAAACACAGATTCACAGTTGTAATGATTATATAAATCAAAACTCTTACTCACTGACATGGAAATTGTGGTTTCAAACTTTTATATGTATTGGTATGAATTTGCGAGGCACTGACAGACCTGTAGGTAAAAACGGAATATTTGTTTCTACAATCAACAATTTTTCCTATAACTAAAAATAACTTTTCCCACCCTTCCTGAAAAAAACCCAACAGTATACTAATCCTTGCTCACCCTAACAAGAAATAAGGTTCAGAACAGGACCAAGGGGCAATGCAGAAGAACCACCAAGTAAATTGATTTGGAGTGGTTAACATTTCTAATCAAATTTCTGTCCATCAAATCTGCATTTCTTTTGAAATAAGTATGCATTCCAACCTATAAGTCGTTGAAGGCCTACAGGGATCTGAGGAGACAGATGTGGAAAATGCAAAATATTTTCACAAACTGACACAGAAACCCACCTACGTATACACCCTGGAGGTTTCCAGATCAATGTCATTCCACAAAGTTTTAATTCTAATTGCCTAAATCATTAGTTATAGGATTTTTAAATGAAATGTTATCAAATATTAGAAGTAAATTAATGGATGTTTCTGCTTTTGAAGTCTCACAAAAACTGCTGAAAATATATATTTTTTTTTTGCGTGCCTCCTTCCAATTGCAACATTTATAGCAGGAAAGTGAACCAGAACAACTATAGTGAAGACTCCAACCTTCTTAATAACATGATGTGGCTGTTCAGTGAATCAGTGTCTTAATCAATGGAATAAAATACACTATCTATTCAGATAAAGTGTTTTGCCAGTCTACAGTGAAGTGCCATGAAAACAGGAAAGAAAAATAATTGGGTTGGAGAGTAGAATTTTCAACTGTGTATTTCTTTAATTTAAAGGGTCTGGGGCTAGAGGAGGGGGAGTTCCTTCCATTTAATGACTTGAGCACAGTGAGGCTTAAATAGCACATTTGATTTGGGAATCTATTAGCCGATAATGACTCCTTGGAGAGAAAAAAAATTGGATTCACTTATTACTGGTTTGATTAGCAATATCTGTAATTCCATGAAGTCGTAAAATAGCTCAGCATTAAAACTGAGCTATTTTCCATCACTTGCAGAAGCATAAACACAGACAGACAAGTTCCTGAATTCTGCAGTACTTTTACTGCCACTAGGATTAGGAAAATGATATTTGTTCATGTACATAGAGAGGCCTCAGTTTTGAAAAGTATTTCTGCTTTGCTCCATAGGTATTAAGAGATGGACGACAACAATCTAACAAAGTTGGTATTTAAACAAAGAGATGAAACTACTATTTAACAAAGAGATGCAACTAAATTTCAAATGAGGAAATAAAGCCAGTGTTTGATTAATTACGACACTGATCCATAATGGTAAAGAAACATCATTGAAAGAAACTGCACTGTAGTGATTATAAGGGTAAGAAAGGGAAAGGTAAATATAATTAAAAGAAAAAATTAAATTCCAAATGTCAATCTGCCTTTCACTTAGAACAGAGTAAGTAGTCTAGTAAACGAAAAGGGAAAATACTCATCTAAAACAAAGGACGATCCTCCCAGCCAAGCTGATGCTAAGTTGTATTTTATTAAAGTGGTTCCAGTGACTTTTTTTTAAACTTAGAACAGGGAATAGAATGGAAATGGACATAACTATAGTCATACAACAGAATTTAACCTAAATGATGAGCAGTGTTTTAGAATAGAAGCAACACTCCTTTCATCTGGACAGTGAACATTTAAAGACACAACTGAAATGACCTGACAGCCTATCAAAACACGCATTCAAACACACTGCAACAGAAAGCATGAGAACTGCAAAAGGCATGTAACAAAATACATGGAGCAATGAAATAAAAGCCTAAAACCAGCATAAAACAGCATCTACTCTCATTCAGAAGCAACAAACCATATTATCTACTAGTCTGCAGGTCTAAACCCAAAGAAATTGCTGACGCTCCTGTCTAGCCACAGGCTCTACATCAGATCTGCAGGCCAGTAGCACTAGAGCTCATCAGTCATATTTTATCTAAGCTAGTCTTTTGGCTTCTGTTTAGCTCGCTTAGTTGCAATAGCAATTCTTTAACAACCAGCAACATAACCTAATCTGTTTTACATTTAACTTAGCTGTGTGATTGCATAGGCTAATGACTACCAGTATAACAATTTTGATATATTTCAGCACCTATCATAGCTATTCTGCAGGGAATAAACTGTTACTCTATAAAAATGTAGGGTAGAGGACTATAATCATGAGGTGATAGCAGAGGTATTGAAAGTACTGGCACAGGTTGGCATCAGAGGAAGCAGGGCTATAAGTAACTCACTAGGTCAATTACTAGTCATTAAAAGAAAGTAACTCTTGGGCCTGGCTAAAGTTGATTTTAGGGAACAAAGAAAATGAAAAAAAAACAAAGAAGAAAAAGAGATCAAAGAACAAGAATTTTACGCCCGTAAAACACAAATATAAAGAAAAGTGGCAGACCAATAAACCAAGATCTATGTCAGGGCTCTGAGAGAGAGTACCAGCAGGCCATAATTGCATTACCCAGTGGAGAACCCACTCACCCTCCCCGTGAGTCTGGGGGACCCATTTCAGCCTCCAGATACTACCTGAGCCACATCATAGGAATATCCATGCCTGGACCCAGCCCATATTCTTCCCCGCTTACAGATTATGTTTCCTGGCTTGACATCAGACCCAGCTCATCCCTTCCTACGTGAGGATCTCCAGACAACTGGCAGAGCTGGCAGTGCTACCAGCACTACTCGCCCTGTTTGTGGACAGGGGATGGTGCCTCAATACCATTAAACCAGGTAGGCCATCAAATTTATGCACCTGTTCTTCCAACCACTAAGTCTGAGGCAGCTTTGTTACTTCTGAACAAAGAAGTATTACAGATACTCATTGTGTTACAGATATATATGCAAAAGCCAAAGTCCCTGTGGTGATAGAAAAAAACCTGAATGACAGCAGTCATTGCTGAGGTGGGAACGAGTTACATCAACAAAGCACATCAAAGCTCTTCAGTTCTGCTCCAACCATGACCCCACAAATGTTCATTTACCCAACAAAGAGAGGTATGCCCTTTTATGAGAAATCAATTATGCAGCTGTACTCTATGACTCCATCGACATCGGGCATGTGGCCCTCGCTGCTACATGTTACTGGTAGTGCCCTTCTCCCTGCAGTGCAATTACTGTCCCGTACAATGAAAGAGAAATTCACTCAGTTAATAAAAACCGCCTGTTCAAACAAGCATAAGCAATAGTATTCCACAGAAAACACATTTTGGCATTAAAAATACCATTCATCATTTTTTGAAATATCTGAACATTAAGGTTGAGAATGTCCCTTACCTCCTCGCTTGTTTAACTTGGCGTACCCTGGCACGTAGCTGCTTGTCATGAATGATGAACTGCTGAAGGAGGAATGGGGTAATGCTGAGACCAGAGGTTCATCGCACTTTTCTGAAACACAAGAAAACAGATTCACTTTATGCTCTTAATTATTCATATGTATTAAGTGACGATGTGCATTTTATTTTCCCTCTGGGTGATAACACATCCTTGTTACTTTTGTACATGTGGAATTCATGTAGCTACATCACAGCTCTTCAACAAAAAAACGCCTACAAACACAAACCAACAAAACAAACAAACAGAAGAATCACCTCAAAAAACACAAGAAAACCCACAAAAAATACCACAGACACACACACTGACACGAGAAAATAAAGACTTCCACCATTGACAAAATAAGGTAATGGTAATATCTAACCACAAACCATCACCTTCCTTAGGGATACAGTGGTTGAACAAAAAAGCCTGCCCTGATATATTTGGAATGTTTTTGGTGACATGAAAATCTAGTGCAAAAGAAAAGTATTATCATGAAAGCTTTCTAAGAAGTAGATAAGATACAAATTTTCCTTTCTTCAATAGAAGTGCTGATAAATCCGATATTAAAAAAAAAAAAAAAGAAAATAAATTAGGGAACATTAATGAATGCCTATGAATTATCAGATACACCAGATTCACTGAAAAACTATACTAACTAATCTCTATAAATCGTTTGAGTACTCCACTTCCGTTTTATCCAGTTATAAAGAAGATTAACTTGGTATTAGCATCTAAAATGGAAAAACCCCTAAATCAGTATCTTAGCCTTCCTAACGAAGAAAAAACTGTACAAATCTCCTTCTTTTGTATGATAGAAATCAGAATGAAGAGAAATGGCTTAGGATTTTTCAAATACTTAATGTACTGCCTCTTGTTGAGTATTATAGGTATTTCAACAGATGGGAGAAATATGTAGCTTAAATTACTCATTTACATCACAGATAAAACTAAAAAAAAGCCTTAGCCTACACCGGTAAGCCTAACCAATCTTTTTAAACACATGCACTGCAGCACAGTCTCTGCTGTAAGTGGAAACACCCTCAATTTATGTATTTAGAAAGCATTAGGTTGCCATAGGTGGCCCTCAATAGGTCTAAATACTCATAAGCAGCATATTTAATGCTCAGCCACAACACCTAGTTGTGGTACGATTAAAAACCAGTAATTTGGTCACACTGGATCACACATGGAGACAAAATTAATCCTAAAGAAAAACTTTAAGGGGGAAAAAAAAGGACTGTGAGTGAATCAAGTAATATATCATGCAATTCTCCTAAAATGTGCATTCTCATGTAATGAAAAATAAAATTACTTTCACAGCAACAGAAACTGAAACACAGAAATACAGAAGAACATTCATTCAGGAATCAGTATTTTGACATTTAACAAAGAAAATAAGTGTCCTTTACAAATCTCTGAGTTAACAAACTTTAAGGGAAAAACAAAATCCACATAAGCACAAGCAAGAGTAAAAGGCAGATGCCTTAGACTGAATCAAAGGACAATTCCAATAACTTTTAAGTTCACTACCACAGTATTTAATGATGGAATTTTGACAAGGGAAGATAAATGATTTGAAACATTATTGTTTATACCACAAACCAGAAAGATCGATTTCCTCCTCCCTCTGCTTTGGCTGCAGCACAGAAGCCCGCAGTCGGGTGCACCTCACATCACACCTCTCCAGCAGCACACCAGGGCTGTACACACCACTACCTGGGAGCAGGGATGTGGCACAGAGGAAAGGTCTGTGTCTGCAGATCCTGGGTGCCAGGTTGCTTTTATTTCAGTCAAAGTAGTACAAGGTTAAAGCTAACAGTAGAAGGTAGCACCAGACTGCCACAATTGCCAATTTTTGTCCTAAGTGCCATAATCATATAAACACAGAACTACTTAACAAAGCTTTCCTTAATTGTTTTTTTATCTATCAGTTTATTTTCTGTAGATCATCATAACTTTTCAACTTGCAAACTACTTGTGCTGCCACTTCTTTATTAGTGTTACCTAGCTAGAGACTTGAAGGCATTTGTCATTAATCCCGTTGTCTAGGTAAAAATGGAATGAAACATTTAAAAACAGAACAACAGATAATCAGAAGTTTTTAAAAATCCAACCCAAAATATCTTTATAGTAATTTTCTATGCTTATATTACATAATATTTAGTGTTAAGGAAAACCACCTATTCTCATCAGTAATGAAAGCTGATTGAACATGTACCTTTGTTCTGTTTCCTGAGGGTTTTTAAATATATTTTGTAAAGTAAATTGTTAGGTTTATACAATTTTCTGCCACTCATAGCTTCAAACTGGGGTGGGAGGAAAAACCTGCAGCTTCCTGGAAAAATATTAGCAATATAAAACTTAGTTATAAAAAATGTGTTCAATTTACGCAATTTGATTCATTTCTAAATATAATGGGAGGCTACTGCTTACTATAGTCTAAAAAAACCCTGTGAAATAAACCATCTATCTTAAAACATGAATAAAATTTTAAAAAGTTATTTTAAAAATCCGAGCAAACTCTTCATTTCTGCAATAGAAAATCTAGAAATAGATTTTTGACATTGAGCTCAGAAATATGACAGATGAAAAAAACCTCTCCCAACAAGAGAAGCTCATCAGAACTTCTGCTCTTTTACTGATTCCAGTAGCTATTGAGAAAATCTCCTTTTAATTTTACAGCTATTATATTTGTGCTACTATTGAAGATACGCAAAAGGAAATATGGAAATATGGAAAACTTATTTTGGCCTTAGCTCTGTTTCACTAACCCATACTCTTGGATTCAAAAAAAAAGACAGAGAAGCTTGACTCAGTTTAAAAAAAAAATCTCACAGGAAGCATCCCTCTATTTGCCACTGTGGTCACAATTTTAATGGATAGCCATGAATATGCTTCATTTAATGTACGTGTGCTTCTGAAGTATTTAATCTGAACACTGATTTCTTAATTTGGTTGGAATCACCAATGCGGTCGTGGAGGCTAAGAAAAAACCCAGAGTTGATACAATTTGCCTTCATTTTTGTTCAGAACTGTAATCCTGTCCTGTGTCTATTTTGACGTACCAACTAACAGGAAAGAAAAAAAATCTCACTTTCTCATTGTTTTAAAAAAACAAACCTCCCAATCTGCCTGCTCATTTAGGCTTCAAAATACAGGAAATTCACCATAAATGTGTATGAATTATAGGGGAGGAATATATTTCAGATTAAAAGACTTAAAAAAGATATTACATCTCATCAATAACTCATGACTTTAGGTCCAACAGAACAAAAGTTAAAAGACTGCTTACATAAGCTAATATTTCTAGCCCTATATGAAAGTTCCACCAAATATATTGCACTATTTAAACTTCCGTCACAATATGAAATACTCTTATACCACAGATTTAAGAGGGAAAAAAAAAATCCTTGGGAACCTTTTGTTCTTCTAGCAGTTTTAGTTATTTCCTGCAGAATCCAATTTTTTACTTACTGTAACCAGAATCATATATACCTTCCTGTTACTGAGATATAATAGCCTTCCCCATATAAGTCAATGCACTGTGCCCTGTTAATCAATTACAGAGCACACTCTCCTGCCAGCACCGCAGCAGCAAAGGAATAAACTCTCCTCCATACCATTTATCTCAATGATATATTAACATCCAAGACAGCTTAAGTCCATTTAAATGTCAACTTTTTGAAGCAAAAAGACACTTCCACTCCACTCTATTCTGTTTAGATCAAGAGAATTGATAACTTTGTCGTAGGTATGATGACATTTGCTACTCTGACTTCCTTATTCAGAGGGAAATAACAGTACATGACCATCAAAAATCAGTCTCCTTAAGATTCAAATATTTAAATCAATTGAAGGAAGGCCTCCTAATGTCATTAAATACAAATGCAAAACATATGCAATCCCCAGTCTTCACATTCCTCAAGACCTAAAGATCATTGAAACAGAGGTGTGCTGTGCACTTGCTCTGTTCTTACATGTTTTGTCAGGCATCTGGCTATTGGAAATGAAATAGTAGACAAGATGGATCTCTTGTCCTGTCAACTGCAACCTCTCATATTTCTGCTGTTCACACTCAACAAAACCAAGGAAGAATATCTACCCTTTTTTTCCTGTTTTACAGTCTATTTATAGCTTATTTTATATCCTACCCATCACACTGGATAAACTAAAAAAGGCCTGTCTCCTATTCTGCCTGCAATTGCTTTAATTCCCACTGAGTAGTCTATGAACTATTTGGGGAATAGGGACTACATTATTTGAAGGGACAGCTGTTGATTGTAACACAAGGCAGACCATATACACACAAACTCTCTTATCAACCCCATAGGTTATTAAAGCTTATCCTCACTATACCAGTGACTTCAATGATTTTTGATGGGCAAAGCAGAGTAAAATACTTTGATGCTTCACTTCACAGAAGTCTGTTCAAATGCTTCCTGATCAATAAACAGGTCACCTGTAAAGCTGCTGACATATCTTATCAAAGTAGTCTCAGTAGATGAAAAAACCAATCTGCAGTTCATCTGTATCTTCTTGACATTTGTACCTAGCAGTAGGCTAGAATGCATACAAACTATCTAAAAATGTTAAGAAATGGGAACAATATACATTTATAGTCACAGGTAGTTTTTATTAATACTTTGGAGCTGCATCAAAAGGTCTCCCAGAAGCTCTTGCAAAGATTCTGTCAGCAAAGTAAAAAGAGAGCTATGATGTGTACAGCAGTTCTTAAAATGAAAAATATTTGGATACTGATAACTGGAACTCATCAGAAATAAGTGATGGTTGTGATGGCCGATGAGCCTGCGGCACAAAGGACAAAGAAAGTCCACTGGTGGGACAGTCCCTGGTGCCGGGGACTCCTCCCCAGGTTATGGCGATCACAAAGGCTTCCCCCAGAATGCTTTGCCCTGCTGTGTCAATGTACCCCACTTCTGCCTCCCCGGTTGGCTGTCTGCCCCCCGACCCCCTCTATACCTTACATGTGCCATGCATGCTCTAGAGGGTTCTCCCCTCCCTGTTTCTCCCATTGGCCTTTGCCCCTCGCTGCTGCCCCAGAGCTTCTCCACTGGCTCCCATTCCCTAGTCCCGCCTGTGTACCGCCCCTGTGCCCTCAGATCATTGGTCTCTGGTGCCCTCCCCGGTCCCGTAATTAAACCTGAACTCTCCATTGTTTCTTATCTTCGCCTCTGGACTCCTTCAGGGTGTGGCTGCAATAAACCTCCGTCCTTGGAACTCAATGCAAAGACCCTTCCTGCCTCTTTGCTGTCAACCCATATTACGAAGCTATCCGTGCATTTGTGCGTGCACGCGGGTGTGAGTGTGTGTGGCTGATCCTGCCGAATGGCTTTGCTTTGGAGACGCTTTTGGAAGATCGCAGCACCTCGTGCTCTGGCACAGAATCCACAGAGCCCGGGCTAGCGATAATGGTGACTTGCTAAGTTTGGTTTTGAAAAAGAAAGGCTTTTACATCATATGGCCCAGTGTGCACTGAGGAACATACCTTTAAATAAATACCAAATCCCAAATCCACAAATTCACCTTTCCTGCTTTAAAATCTTCAATCAAGATGTCCTATCAAATTATAATCTAGAATAAGAGTTTTGCTGAAGGATAGATCTAAGACATAAACATGCCACCAAAAAAACTTTACTAAAAAAGGCTCCATATGTTATTTCAGAAATGAAGAACTCAAAAGCTGGACAACTTAGATTCAAAAAGGCAAATGAGTGCAACATCAATATTGTGTTCTGAATTCAAAATCACCATAATAAATTGCTAACAGAATATCAAAGAGATGACTCAATCTGTAGCAGCACTGAAAAAATATGGATATTTATCCAAAGCCCTGACTCTCTAAAAGTCCTAATCAGTTCTCTTTTACACTAGACAAACAGAATATTTACAATACAAACCACAAAATCTGAACTATTAACAGTGTATCCAACTCATTAATTATACAAGAATGCCTATCGAGTCTAGGAGAAAAAAAGTTATACGCAATTTCAATCTTTACTTGTAACGCAAAAGGCTCCTGCTTTAAATATGAATTCCAATATAAATGTTAGGGAGCAAGGGAGAGAATCATATCATTTGGGTTTAATTTGTACTGTGTGCTAAATGCTAGTTATCCTAAACACATTTTTCTCCTCCAATTTGAATACGTAATTTCACTGTAGTGTGCTGAGGAGGAAGAATAAGCCACCAGGCACTTCCAAAAAGCAGTCATGAGGTTGCAAGGGCACTCTGAAACGTGGGTAAGTACATATGGGAACTGGCATATCTCCAGTGACAACCAATAGGAATATTAATGCGGCTGGTTTGGATTGCAGTGTATTATTATGCTGACACAGCCTCACTTTCCATATAGCACAGGCAGGTTTTATAATCCAAAATGAATGCTAGAATACACCAAGCTTAATTCACAAGCCTGTGTCTCCCCAAAGAGCAGGAACAAATAAGTACAAGCTGCTAGAATATTTTAGGCACTGTTTCAAATGAACTTTTAAAGTGACGCAAGCCAAAAAGCAGGAGATACTTCAAAGCAGATCATCATCAATGGCAACCCCTTTAAAAATCAAACTTAGAAGCAGGTGTTATTGAGAAGAGGCTGTCACAAGTTAAATTTCAACCTTGGCCCTGTGTCACAACCCTGCTGCCCAGTATGATATACCTCTATCCAAACTTCAGATCGTGCGGGACAGGAACACAGGTAATGGCCGAAAAAAGCCAGGTAGGGTATACCTCATGCTCCCAAGTACTTAAGGCAGTAAGAAATCAGTGAAGATTTTATCAAAGACCACCTTCTCTTACAGGGAAAGAAAATGCTTGCCTGTCAGGTGTGTTTACCAAATGTACCAGCCTTTGATACATTTGGGGTGGTTCAAACGAACAACCTTCTGCCTTTTGCATGTTTTACTGTGCTTTTCTTGACTTGGAAGACAGTTTAAAGAAAACCCACCATAGATTGCTACTTTCTTTTTCTCTTTCTTAGGATAACAAGCTAACTTTACTCCTCCCCAAGTGTCCTGGACCTCTTTATCTAGATACTAAAAAGGGATAATGACCAGTAGAGTAGAAGCTTAATTTTTCACCCTCTTCTGTCCCACCTATTTTCTATATTGCAGAAGTTGGCAGATTCTCCACATGACTGGCATTTCACAGAACACTCTTGATGGACTGTTAGGGAGCCAAATTCACATTCAGCTTCATGAGCAAATGAGTCCAAGTGTCACTGAAGCTTTTTTGTAAGCATTGCTAGAGCTCAGCTGTAATCTAAAGGATTAGAGCAGCTCATATTGATTGCCTGGGATGTTTCATATTCCACTTCAAGTTGCGTGCCACCAATAGAGATAATACATTGTTGCTCAGAAGGGTTAGCTGCTGCTGGAAAGGAAGCAGATGTAGCAGCTATTTTTCCCCCTACAAGGTGAAGCCATAAATTACATTAATTTGGTGGTCTTCTCGCAACCCTTAAGGATCAAGGTTACTTGTTTTGAAGTTTATATCAAGCTTTTCTTTAGAGCTTTGTAAGAAAAGGAACAAGTGTCAGGTAATGTTTTTTTATGGCAGTTACTTTGAGCAGAGCAGTGGACAGGCAGTGAGTTCTGTTTCTTTGTTCTGACTCTGAATCAGGAGTTCATCTTTGGGCAATACTGGATGCATCACCAGGGCCATTTCTAAAAGCACGTTTGGATGCCCAAAGCCAGACTACATTACAAGATTTTTCAAAGTATCTTTTTACCTGAAATTTCATTTCTTTTAACTACTGATCAGTTTTTAGAGCAGCCAATGACTTGTTAATCTGAAAGATCATGGTATGGCTACACATTTTGATTCCTACAAATTGGTGTCTTATTCCATCACAAGGCCCAGGCTATTAATAAGTAGGAAAACTTTCTTAGTTTGAGGAAATTTTAATAAACTTTTTTTAAACATCCCTGGGAAACACTGGAAGTGAAAATAACATAAGAATTGTATCAATGTGCAATGTACTATATGACTACCATGACACATTTCTGGATTCATTGCTTTCATCAAGGGGCACACAACATAATCCACAGTACTCTCCATGCTTCTGTCTTTCACCACTGAAAATGAGAAAAGGGTTAAAGCTAACATCAATAATTACTGTGATCTACAATTCACCCAGAGAGATTAGGATTTATTTTTTAATTAAATTATTCAATTTGGAATAATTTTAAGTATAAATGTATACAAAGCAGCCTCCTGAAATTCAAGTTTATCAAAATTTCAATGCTTCACAAAGGAATAACAGAAAACTGTATCAAAAATTTGCCTAATTCAATTTTTCAGAAAAGTGTAATCATTTTAAATTCTGCTGTCACCAAAGTGCATATTCAATTTAGTATTTTACATTTGGAAAGAACAAGGGACATAAAAATTAAATATATGTCTTATTTAATTATTTAGTAAAATTCAATTTCAAATTATTTTAAAGATTCTTTTTATAGTATCTATGCTATACGTATGGTAAGACTACTTAGGCAGCTGGTGTTGGATGGAGGTTGTGGTTGGATTTTGGTTTTTTTTTTTGTTGGAAGTGAGTGGACAGCTGAAGTTTTTACATTACTCTAAAACAACAGCACATCTGGATTGCGTTTGGTCTACTTTACAGTCTCCAGTCCATTGAGAATTCATCAAATGTTCCCACCCTTGCAACTGTGTCTTTTATGAACACATTTGTAAACTGTTTTGCACCCTGTAAAACTCAGAGCTGTATGAGAAACCTGTCATGTTTTTTGCTCATTTAAAAAAGTCTCAACTACTCAGGTCAGTGGCACGTGGAATAATTGAAAGTCAGTCAGTCTGGTTGTATGCTTGGGCTTTCATTAAACTGTCCTTAGTGCATAAGCAACAGTAGACTATCAACTCTATGCAAAGTAAAGCTCATTAATATTTCCATATTTTTGCATATCCAATCTGCAGTTGCCTCTTCAGTTATTAACCTTCTGTCATGCAAATATACTTCTTCACCTTTTCATTACTGAAAATACCTGAACATTTTGAAGGATTTTACAGCAAACAAAACTCCACCTCATGTATCTTTACAGGTACACGTGATTTTTCACATACTGATACCTATCTGAGTTAAGTATGAAGAACCCTGGAGTCAGGTCATGTGAAGTTTTAGAGCAGCAGGCAGAAGGACCCACAATAATGAAGAAAAAGAATACTGAAAATCTTCAGAATTTATTTTTTCAAGTCTCATTTAAATTAAAATAATTTCATTAATTATCTAGCCTATGTTCCTCCTCTGTCAACTTTATACCAACTAGTATCTTTTGTTTATTTGGGGGGTGGGGTGGGTTTATTTGTTTTGTGGTTTTTTGGGAGTTGTTTGCTTTTGTGGGTGGTTTTTTTTGTTATTGGTTTGATATTGTTTGTTTTTCAGAACCTAGAGATAAGACATTAATAGATAACAACTAATTTTCTAAATATTTTTTCTCAAACAGCTCTCCTCTTCATCATTGCTTTAGCAAGTTTCCATCTCTAAAATTAAGCCTTTAGCAACATTTTTTTTTTTCTCACAGTCCTACTTATTGTAATGGTCCCTTTACTTTTAGCAGTTCTTTATCAACACAATTATTCTGAATTTATAGATATTATTCTAGGCTTTGCTAATGTAGTCAAGATAAAAGCAACCAGTGAGTGACTTTAAAATTGCTGGACATTTCAACAATAAAAGCACTCCCACAGAAAGTCAAGTGTTAATTCTCAAAACAGTGGATCATAGGTACAGAAAACAAAAGATGTTTTAGTTTATAGAATGAATATCACAGAATTTCACAAAATTATGTTCAAAATATTTTATTATCTCTAATGAGGCTATCTACCTACCTATGCATTGGTTAACATGCTTACAAAAAGTCTCGTAAAAAAGTTAACTCAGAGCAATTGCTGCAGATTCCTGTCTGAAAGCCTTACCAGAAAACTACACTTTCCTTATAGTGGTTAGGAAGGAAACTCTGTTCCCAGCAGGCAGACAAAATATTTAATACCATTGAGCATGCAAAGCACATTCCACCTTTGGTTAGATGAGGAACAAAATACAAAGTAGCAGGTTATGGAAAACTCAGCAGAGAATTGTCTCTCAATTTGCGCAGCTGAAAGCAAACATCACTTAAGCTTAAAATCAGAGTTTTATTCAAAAGCATTATTAATTCCATGTTTGTCCATTGCTGTTTACCATCATATCCCCTTTAGAGAAAACAAATATGTCATATTTATTGCAGAAGCTATTATCAGAGAAGTTTATCAGTTGTCTATTGTTAGAAGTGATGACAGAAGCAAAAGCCAAAAGGTGTGTGATCTACAAATTTAACAAAATTATACTGATAGATTATTCTTTTCCTCTGTGCAAAAGACAAATAAGGTCTAACTTTTGTTTCCTGCCTCTTCTTTGAAGATTTTCACCTCCAACTAAGGATAAAATATGTACTTTCTCAATTCCTGTCACTGACACATGGGAGGATTAACTCTGATTGCATTTTGCAAACTCTTTTGTTAAAAAGCACTCCTTCCCACATTTCTGAAGTATCAAGTGACCATAGAAAATAAATTGTCATAATATATCAATTTTACCAGAGCATCAACGAAGCACGCTGAAAAGGTATTTTTGCAAGTGAAAGAAGCAATACTTTTGATATTATTCCTTACTCTTTCATTAATGTACGGTATATATGGCATATGTTTAAATCATGTTGGTCTTGATTTGATTTCATTTCCCAAAACCAGAAGATAAGCTTCCAAACCATGATGATATCTTTTTTGGGTTCTTTTAGGCCCAAAATCCTGGCTAGAACTGTGGCTAGGAAGGTAAGAGCAACAGCAAAAGAAATTGAGGACCATTTGATAATAGTAAAATGTGAACATAGTTTAGATTTCTGAGCTTCGTTCTGTATTGTAGACTGAAAAGGACAAGCTGCGTTACAGCCAGCCTGTGAGACACAGTATTCTCTGAGGCTTGTTACACATACTGGGAAACTCAAACCAATTATACAACATGGCTGTGAATTTTGACACTAGAAGCCTAAATGTTTTACACTAATACCTTGAAGAAAAGAGATACGTAAATCAGAGCAAGCTAACAAATGCTTTCATATGCTGGAAAAAAAAATCTGCAAGCTGATTCCATTGTGTTCAGCATCCGTAAGCACACAAGCAACAGCACAAGGTACAAATCAGTTTGGGACAGTACCTTCAAAGAACACGTTTTTTGGATGTGTTTTACCATATTCCCCAAGGTTTGAAAGCACCTAGCATTTAATAATTAAAGGTAGAATGCTTATTTATTTCCCTAGAGACTAAATAAAATATCCCACCATTATGACATGAAGAGATGAAGATTTGCATAAATTTGTATATCTGAAGCTGGATAAAACATTTTTTCTTTCTGACAGACTTCCAAGTTGGATAGATGAGAATGTTTGATTCGCAGGTATAAAGTATTTATAGGATTTCTGTTTCTGACACAGGTCATGTCAGTCTGCTTGGATTCATGGTTTTCTAGAAGGAGTAAAACGTGGGAGTAAAGTCAATGTTTAAACTAAGTGATTTAATGCCAGCAGAAGAAAATTTCAAACATTAAAAAAAATCTGTATGAATGATAGGTCAATTCTTTTCTAACGTAGGATAGCTAAAGTGAGAAATGCCAGTCAAAAGTGCAATCTCCACTTCTGAGATGGCATCCAGTTTTTAATTGCAGAAAATGTGGTGTGCCCAAACTCTAGGAGTTACTTCTATATTCATGGGAGACAATAAAATCTTGGGGATGATGGTAATGGTCTATGATAGTTTCATCATTAGTGGGAGGAGATAGAGATTTGGAGTGTTTCAGGTCCTTCTATGTCCTTTTTGAAAAGGAATGAAATTCCAATGCAAAGAAAACCAGGCTCAGCCTTTACTAATCCTTAGCAGAAGCATAGGAAGCGATATCAAACAATTGCACAAAAAGATGCAGAATTCAACTTTAAGTGTGATTCAAGTGCATAAACCATGGCACTTATCAGGAAAATACATATCTGAATTTTAGAGTAGCTCCGATTTTTTCAAAAGAAGGAATATTAGTAAATTACATGTGAGATCCTCCTGTAGGTACAACCTTACAAAGAAAGTTACCATGTGATTTGCTTCTTATTTTGTAGTTTTCCCTTCATTTTTAGGGAATCAAAACTAGCCATTTGTCTAACACTCATGAAAAATTTTTATCATTTGGATTGAAGGGGGTATAAGGGAGGAATAGATAACAATCAATCATTGTGTAGTGGTGTCTGGGTTTTGTTCTGGTAATAGGGTGATATTCAGTCAAAAAGGCACAACGTCATCTACCGATATTTCCCAGGATACCTGAGCAAGTCATTATGCTAAATAAAACAGAGAGAGGCAAACACAAGAGATACAGAAGACCCCAATATTTTGAGATCCACACTCATCTTAGTTTAAACTTTCTGGCTGTATTTCCTCTCTTGAAGCACTGCTACAGAGAGAAAAGTCTTCTGTCTTAAGCTTCTCTGCCCTAAGAACACCACAGGAAACGTACAACATAACAGGTTCCTAAAGTATACAAAGAACTTTGTGGTTAAATTAATTTTGCTTCTTTCCAGCCTCCTCCCCCAAAAAAGCAAAAATGTGTATGTATTGTCCAGTACAAAACAAACAGACTGTATGAACATTTCCAAAGAGCTACTTAACAGGAAAAAAAAAAAAATCTACCCAGACTTGAAAGTGCAAGTCAAAGGACATGGGCTGCCTGTATTGATCAATGTTGATAATTCAGATCTTAATGGTTCTACCATACTAGCAAAGATTGAAAAGAAATGATGGAAAGATGGTCCTACACTTCTCCTACATCCAGTCTTTGCATTGCCCCAGGCAAAATTCACCTGCCTTTGGGAATTAAGCATCCTCAAGAAAAAAAAAAAAAAAGAAATAAATTTTTCAATCCATAGCAAAAGAGAGCTTATGCCTTACTCATGCTTTTCTGGTGCATTACTGGGACAAGAGGAAGAAAGCTTTGGTTAGAAACAGAAGAGAAGAAAATGCAAAATAGGAAAACCAGTTCTGAACTTACTGTGCATCAAAAACAATTTTCAAAGGGCTTAATCAAGAGTAGGGTTAGTATACCAAAGTTCCCTTTCAATGTGAAATTGAATTGTGTTTTACAATTCCAGGTAGCTTCATGTGCTCCCAAAGTTTTGTGGGGTTTTTTGTTTGTTTGTTTGTTTTTAAAAAGCCGTCAGCTTTTCCCTGTGTACTTTTTGTCTCATCAGAAACTCTTGAATTAAGAAACACTCATTAAAGAGAATTGTAATGTAATTCATCTTAGAAGCTGCCTAGAAAGATGCTATTTATATGATTTCTATAAGACAGATTTTTAAATATGGTATGTCACTACCTTCCTCTTCCTGATTTAAACTACCACACCTACCTTATTTTAATGTTCTGTGAAAAATTCAAGCCAAAATATTTTACAACAGCCTTAGCTGTCCAGCTTATCCTGCTGTTCACACAGCATTCTTTGAATATAACTTGTTGGGTTTTTCTAATCATCAAATGCAAACAGTATTGACAGCAGCATCACCTATTATTGTATGTTCATTATCATGCACAGCTACAACTGAGGCATTTTTAAGACCAAGAATATGTGATAATTACTCTTGGTACAACCTTGTTATTTACTACATGTTTAACATGTCAACAAAAGAACACAGCACAGTTAAATTAGCATATCTGCAAAATGAAGGTGTCTTATAATTATAGCCCATTCCCTCCAATTTTAATCAGATATCTGAATATTAAGTTCCTAACATTACAATTTACTACCTTTGTCTGGATCATGAACTCCCATTATGTTCAAAGTGAAGGATGCCTCCTGTAAATATATTGGCAAGTTTGTATACATACATAAATATTGCAATGCAGGATCACCTGTAGGACTTTCCAGTCATATCAGCTACAGTTTCCCAGGTCTTTGGCAGGGGGTTGCTGACTCTGTGGCAGGCAAAACATTGGCAGAACACTGTGCAGAAGTGAGGGGTGAGGCAAAAAAGGGTGAGAAATGGCCCTGTGAGCCCCGAGGGGAGAACAGGGAGAGGGACAGAAGGGCTCTGGCTGCCAGATTCCTCTGGAGGACCCCAGTCCCATGGAGAGAAGCCCTTGCTGGAGCAGGGAAACAGAAAGACCAGGTGTAGCAGAGAGGACAATAAGCCCACCAATCCCCATCCCCCTGTGCTGCTCAGTGGAGAGGCAAAGGAGTCAGGGGCGAAAGGGTGAAGTTAAGACTGGAAAAAAAGAGGGACTGAGGTAAGGGGGATGGAGTTTTATGTTGTTAGGTTTAGTTTCTTCGCGACATCCAACTCTATTTTAATTGGCAATAAAATAAACTTGTTTTCTCCAGTCAAATATGTTTTGCCCATGAGGTAGTTGGCAAGGGATCTCTCTGTGTTTATTTTGACCCACAACCATCTTCATCTTATATTCTCCCCAGATGGGTGGGGATGTCTCGCAGCTGGCCAGGGTCAACCCACCAGGCTGCTCATCAGATATCAGAGAGCTGACTGCACTGCTTGTCAGAGACACCACGGATGTTCACACCAATGATATTGACTAAATGCAGTGTAAAAGCATTAAGTGTTGGGTTTTTTTACAGATCTATTTGAGGACAATTAAAGAACACCAAATTAATTTGTAAGATGAATTTTACAAAGTTAAATTGGAAGCTTTCTATTTCAAGTTTTAACTGCCTGTCCTCAGTATAATATTCACACCCAGAACAAAGCTGTGAAGGTCTGGCTTTCATCTCTCCTTGACACAGCCTCTTGGGATCCCACTGAAAGGAAGCATGGGATTCTAGAGGAAGGTGTCTCTGCCCATGGCAGGGGGGTCAGGACTATGGGACCACTGAGGTCATTTTCAACCCAAACCATTCTATGATCCAGATGGCATTCCTCCTCTATGAAAGAAATAGGGAAGTGATACCAAAGGAACCCAATTATGCTGTCCTTTCAGTAAACAAAAAAGACTGACAAGGCCTGAGCTTAGCTCAGTTTGTCCTCTAACGAGCATAGAAGAGCTGCCTAATTAGCTGTATGTCAGGAGAGGAAATACCTCACAGGAAAGCCAGGACCACTTTTTATTTGGCTGTTCTTGGCAACAGCTCCTCAAATTTGAGCTTGGGCTGCAAATCCAGTATCCGGCACCAATGCCTGAAACAAATGGCAGAATCGGAGGATTTGCTATTCATTTCTATGACAAGCAACTTCAATGTGAACTTTTCATAGTAAGTATGATAACTATCCTGAATTCACATGCTATTCTACATCTCTTAAATTGCCATTCCTGGTATATATGCATCAGCAGCAACAACATAAATCATACTGCTTACATGAAAGTCTCTTCACATCTGCATTTTCAGAAGTGAGCAGGAAAGTTTAAACACACTGTGTTGTCAATCACCATAAACACAGTGATAATGCAGCTTTGCAATAGGACAGTCTTCACACGTTGGCCTCTAACAGTATTTGAAAGTTTTCATCAAACCTCAAATAACTTACTCAATGCACTGAAGATACTATGCTCTGTCCTTTTACAGATGACTAGATTACACAATAATTCTGGATAAGAAGTAGCAAAGTAAAGATCAGCAAAAAGCTTGAAGCAAAAAGTAAAATGTTTTAATCCTTTCATTCAACTATGAATGAAGGACAGCCAGTCGGGATAAGGAAAATCTCCTATAATAAAATTTGTAAGATCATGTGCCAAGTAAAATGATGCCTTTCAAGTTTGTTTTTTTTTCTCTCCCACTTCTGAATCCATAAATGATATGTCAAATCACATACATATAATTAAGATCTTTAGTTCACAGAAAAATAAAGACAAAAGGTGTTGAAAACAAATAGGAAATAACCAACATAAGATAAATTCAAGTGAAAAAGACAATGGAAAAAATTATTTATGCAATGAGCATCTGATTTTACTCAATAAATTCTCCTGAAATTAAAAAAACCCCAGAATTTGTATCTATTAATAGCTTCCTGAATTGAAAAAAAAAAATCCACCCCCTCAAAAAAAACCCAAAAACAGAAACAACCCAAAAAACCAAAAAATCCCAAATACTTCTTTACTTTTTTTCACTTTATTTTCTGGATTAATTTCATTAAGGCACTCTTAATTTAATTTGCAAAGCTAACTTTTATGCTCAATGCAGTTTGCCAGAATAGTAGGCTGAATTTGTGAAGAATTAATTTTCTCCTTTAAATGAATGAACAAGATTGGAGGAAGATATAATGAATGATTAAGTGATTGCAGTTAACCAAAAAGTTTCATTTTGTTCCCTTATGGAGAATGATGGAATATCATTTTATTGAAATCCATTATCCTAATGAGAAGATATTCTATGCTTGATCTTAGCCAAAAGGCCGGTGAAGATATTTTAATGACTTACTGCTTCTGCTTAATAGGGAGATTTCATAATTACTGAAAGTACATCTGTTTGATTAATGAGCCTTTTCCAGCATCCATGCATCTTCTTTCAGTTTGGCTGATAAAATACACTTGGAAGAACATGCACATAGATGCTTTTCATCCTGTATATGTGTAACGGTAAAATATTGAGAAGAAAAGTAAGAACTACCTCAAATGGGACAGTATAATCCTGATTTTTATTATTATAAGTAAAAGTTTGCAATTTTCCCCTCCATTTCTGTTATACAGACAAATGAAGTTTGCAATAAACATTTAAGCACAACTTGCAATTAATTTTATGGCCCATCTCATGGATATCTTAGGATGGCTTGCAATCAAGTAAGCAAAAAAAACCCCAAGCATCAACCCAGGAAATACATACACAAAGGCCCACTGATGCTGTGAAATTGTAAATGCAGTACCCACACATATTATCCATTTAGGGACTGCAATTATTATCAAGTTTGTTTTCACAGGTTGCTGGGATGCTATGAAATTGTGGCATGATTTAAGACAGAATTCCCTCAAACAATTTCAACTTTAAGGCTCATTATGTGATACTTGAAGCTCAGAAATCATAGATGAAGAGCTATTAACTAACTGTTATGCTTGGGGTTTTCGCATGTAGCGTTAGGAAGAATAGGTATTAAAAAAGAGTATCAGGAAATTAGTACAAGAAAAGACCGATAGAACTTTCCAAAGGCAAGAATTTAGAAAGGAATGTTCAATAAATAGGGCATCAACTATGTTCCTTAGTTATTTCAAAGTAGAGAAGATGGTATGGTCATATCTAAATAGCTGATATAAAGGTATTTTGTATTATTTACAGAATGAAAAGGTATTGCCCAGGTATTGCATTAGCCTGACCTCAAATCTGTCTTCATTAACAGACTTCTCTGCTGCAAATGTCAAATCATTTTTTTCATTTCTGTTTTACTGCCCCAGTTGCTAATTTCTTATTAAATGCATTCAAAAGAAAAAAAAGTCTCCTGTTCTTAAGTAAAAATGTAAACTTAAAATACAGTGGTATATTGTATTTTACATTACTCGCCATTCATATGCACTGAATTACCTTTCGTATCATGGTAGCAGAAAAATTTGTCATGTGTTATCTGGTCTTAGGGAAGATACTGTACTTCAGTATAGGCAGCATTAAGGCACAGAAAAATCAAACCTAGGCACCACTTGCAAAAACTGTTCTACTCACATGAAAAGCGTTTAGTGTTCCTTTAACGTTTAGGAAAGAAGATGTTTACCATGGAGCAATATGCAGGGTGTTACCAAGAAATACAATTTCTAGGTCACAGATTCCAACTTATGAAGCCTATGCTCCCATTTTGTGCCCCAGAAACAATGGCAATAGTTGTTTGATACTTCAGAAACTTATTGTACCCTTAGAAGGAATGCCAAGAACACAACACACCTCTTCCAGAATTACAAGATGGCAAAAAAACACATCAGTTACACCGTGCTCAGGTCACCTCTGTTCCAAATTTGTTCAAAACTTGAAATGGTTATAGAAATATCTCCTGAAGAGTTCTAGGGGCTGTTGGTTAAACATATTTCCAAACCCCCACTAAAAATTGTTGCCATCAAATGTCAGATTTTTTGCTATCCCCATATAAAACAAGAATTTTTTTTTTTTTTTGGTCCCGGGGAGACTTCACTGTTCCATGTAGGTGTCTGTGTGCATTTGTGTTTATGGGCAATGGTCAGCTACTGGTCATACAATAACTTAAAGTTATGTAAATGTATAAAGAGACTTATTTATTATTTTCTATAGTCTTTTTGATAATGCTGGCTGCACACTGTTTTACCTGAAAAAGTTAGACCTTGTGATTGCAATTCCAACTGAGGTAAATCAGTCTCCACCAATCGATTTCCTTCTGTGACCAAATGTGATAGTGTATTGACCAAGACACAAATTTTATGCAGCATTTCACATAGAAATTTCGAGTTAAAATAAAACAATATGGGAGACAGCCCAACTTTTATGCTTTCATTTTATCAAGAGACAATGCTTGGCCTCAACAGGTGCCTCCTGAAACACACCACCTGTACAATGACTGCATAAAGGAAATACTTGGAGATGTTTCCCTGTTGCAGAAAAGGCAGACTGATTGCTGTAAGCATCCAGACTAAGTTTATGAATGGAAATGCTGCATGTTTGGAATACTGCTCTCTGCAGCCATACTGAAAGATGGGCATGAAGAGCATTGAATTCCGACTGCAACACCAAAGAACTGTAATTGGCTTCAGGGGAAGACAGCAGTTTATCTGAAGTATAATGACAGCAGATTTGAGCCTAGTGCCAATATTGCAGTTTTCAGGCATGATTATATAGCAATTAGTTCACTATCCTTCTCCTTTTCAGTTCTGATCAGTCTTTATGAGAGTTTGTTGTAGCGCCTGTGGATAAAAGAAAATTACTTCCATGTAATGGAAAATGGAAGGCAGAACAGGTGTAAGCAGGAAACAGACCAACAATAATTGAACTAATAAGCTCAAAATATTACCATTAATACAGTTATAGCCTTTAAGTTTGGAGGCACTAAATAATAATTCATATTTATTAAGTCTTGTGAAATCACTATGCTGTTTCAACACCATGAAGATGTGATTTTGTCACAGCTGATATGCTTGCAAGCAGAGCAAAAGAAAATCACTGAAAAAGTGAGGGATAAGTTATCAACAGTAAAATGTTTGTGCATATGAGTTGGATAACCCCTAAAAAGTTAAAACTTCCAAGATATTAACTAACTATCCTAGGCAGTTTACTACATTACTTCCAGGGATGCCTGGTATGATAAAATACTGCTAGATAATATAATTTCTGTTAGAAAACCATGATAAAAACGCCCAAATCAACTAGGCATTAAAATTCACATTCTCTATGGAGAGGACACAGAAGAGACCGATAGGGCATACTTGCAAGTGAGTTACAACTGCAAGAGGATTCCCAGCTGGACAATTTTTCCTTATAATTATGACAGAATTAAGCCACAAGATTGTTCCATTGGCCAAAGAGGACCTTAAGGACTTGGGACTCACAAGACAGATAGTTGAGCTTCCCTACGATCATTTTCTTAAAAAATCTGAGAACTAAAAATCACAAGAAGAATAAAAACTTCGTCTCTTGCAAGATATGGAGAAAGGCTGATATGTTTAAAGTATTATTAACTAGAAATCTGCCAAAGAGAATAAGAAAAGTACAGTAAAGCGTAAAAAGAAAAAGGATAAGACAGCAAAAGAGAAAGAGAAAAGGCAACCCTATCAAGAACTACTGAATAGAAGAACTTAGTGTACTGTTTGAAAGCCACAGCCAGGCTCCCTCCCCAACTCATTAGCTTTCATAAATCAAGAATAAAATTTCAAAAAGAAATAATTCACTGATACTTCATCCATGTTATGCACTCATGATTCATTACAGTCAGCTGTAAGAACCAGTTTCCATCCTTTTTGCCCTTGACAACACACACGTATATAGTCAGTAAAAGCTCCCTCTAGTGACACTACTTGTTCAAGCCAAGGAGTGATAAAGTATTTTAAAGCAAATGTTACTAGAGTTCAACTTTCATGGAAGTTAGACGACAATTCAGTATTTAGTAGCAAGTAATTTATATGGCCAAAAAAAAAAAATCCAACAAAACACTGTAAATTATAATTTTAATATTAGTAGTTTTTCTAAATATATACATAATTCTACATTTTATTCCCCACATGATGCTGTAATATCTTTACATCATGTGATTTTTCCCTTGTTAGGCGCTTCATTTTACATAATGGTGAAAACTGATAGCTAGTATGAAAGAAGTAAAGCAGAAATAAGAATTTTAAAAATGTTAAATGAAGCATGAGCAAGATGAGTATGGAATTATTTGTTTTGTTCCATGGTCTCTTTACCTACACCTAGTTAATAAAAGCAGAAGCGTTCACAATGCACAAAGATAACATGGGGAAAGTGATTCTTTTTAGGATACAGTTGGGAAGAAAAAGAAATAAAAACCACACGTGAAACACCGCACTGGTGATTCAGTACCGGTCAGAAGATCAATGCAAACATAGTTGCATATGAAAGTGAAAATGGAAACAATGTTTGCTTTAAAATCAGTCCTGAAAAGCTGGACTGAAAAGCTTAGAAATCAAATCAGAAGTGGTTATTAGTAAAATAATCCCCAGAAGTGGATCAGATGGGAGTAGAAGTGTTGGGGAAGACGGGGTGGGGAGAATTATAATAATAAAATAGTCAATGAGATATGTGCTCAAACTAGAACAGAAAGCAAAGGCACAAAACTGATTAAAGAGCACAGGGAAGTGGAGACGTTTTAGTGAAAGAAACTTGCACGTGATATGAATCAACAAAACAGAGAACTTCAGTGGAAATAAGTTGCAGTCATAAGAGAAAATGACTTAATAAATGTACTTTGATAGGTCCATAAATCTCTGCAGTCCATGAGACACAATAGTTTTACTTATTTATTTAAGGAAAACAAATGTTTGTTTTGATTTGATGGAATCAATATGGGGGTTTCGGAAAAGTGAGAGGCCACTGGGACTATTAGGAGTAAGAGCTAAAAATTATCCAAAGAATATCACAAGCTCAAGAGTGCCAATTTACCAATATTTGTGAGACTAATAATACTTTAAGAAGCAAGTCACATCAAGAAAGACAGAAAGTTGGACCGTGCAACTCTTCTAATCAAAGGCAGAGCTCCCCTTTAGCTGGAGCCCCAAGCCAGTCAGAAGTAAAATGATGGCTGCAAATGAAAATACAGAAAGGAAGAAGAAATCCCTCAAGATTGAGCAGACCTGTATCAAAACACTTTAAAGACAGCATGTTCTAGTTTGCCTTTATACTGCCTGCAAAAACTGTTTTCTTTAGCAAGCAGAGAAATACTTTGTGTTAAAAGCTCTAGCACTTTTGAATAGGTATGAATGCTAGAGAATAGAAAAGCCCACAACACTCCCCACGTCCTTTTTTTTCTTTTTAATAATCTTAGAGCATATGGGTTTTTTTCTGACATATCTTTGGTTTTCAAAGGGAAATGAATAAATTTTTGTTCTTTCTGGATCTTTAAATTCTAATGCATTTACTAATCATCTGTTCTGCTACAACCCACCTGTTAATTCATCTGGGTTAATTTATTTTGACGACGCAAGGAAGTCATAGTCAGCAAAAATCCAAATCCTTAAGTTTTTTAGAAGTCCCTAATTAGCTGATTAATGAAAGAGCTGTTTGTAACTTTTTATCTGTAATTTAACAGCAAAAAAACCGAAAACAAAACCAAAAAAAACCAGGGTATTTTTGAAGAAAACATTTAAATAACCTTTTCATCATTTCTCTAACATACCTAGAACCCACAAACAGACGTTTAAAGTGTCAGGTGCAAGAAATTTTATATGACAGATTACAACACCTGTTGTAATCTACATGCCAAGCAACCAGATTACAACACCCATCTACATGCCAAGCAACAAGCACAAGAGACCCTCTCCAAAGCACTTATGATTTATGGTGTTGTGAGACAGACTGCTCCAAAGCAGAGCCCTTTAGTATTCTTCACCTATCAAGGCTAAACAGTGACATTGTCTTTATAATGCTGCATCTGCACCTTTGCCCAAATCATAACTGTGCCTAAACACAGGACACCTACAAATGGCCTGTCCTTTGGTAGACTATCAATTCTCAGCACCTGTAGTCATCAATAACCAGCTTTGGCAGAACAAGCAGAGCTCCAGTTACTATCCCAATTACAGAAAGATACCCATCCTTGTACTGGCCATGGAATTTCATGTTAGTGACCTAAGCTATTTCTCGATAGAATTCACAATTTGTAATGGCGGAAGTGGAAAAATTACATGGTGACTTGTCTGAGGAAGCTAAATACCATATGTTTCAAGATTTGCTTGAATATGACTGAAAAGGGAATAAAAAAATAGGGTGGAAGTTGGACAGAAGAGTCTCTTTAATAGCAGAGTTTACATCAGCAAAATGAGGTATTTTCATGAGGCCTGAAGAGATTTTATGCATAAATGGCTGCAAAGGCAAGCATGGAAAAGACCCTTGGGATAAAAGCCCTCAGTGTTCTTACCAAAAATATTGATGTCCCAGCCCACTACCTGCATTTAGCGTGAGCCAAGACGTGCAGCCTACCATTTGCAACAACCAGAACTCAAACACGTCAATTAAAAACTAGAAACTTGGCATGGAAAACAGCCAGTTTCATTTCATTCACCTTGAATTTTCGATGGCAATGATAATACACAGTATTTTAATCTCTGCATCCACAGAAGAATGAGCTAATTCCTCTTTTTAGCTGCCAACAAGTCTTCAAATAAGGGGAGGAAACAAGGCTGAACTGGAACACACTACAAACAAAGCAGGTTGAAAAGCAAATGAGATTAAAATTTAGCCTGATTTAAGTACAATTATAGTGCAAAACTGGTAAAAATTGTACCTTCTTAATAAGGTGTAATATGCTTCCTTTGTAGTTTTCATTTCTAGTAGCATTGCAACTAAGAGCAATAAAGCATAACCAGGATCAATGTTTAATTTATGCAGTATGTTTTAGAAACATTAACTAGAACCCAAATTTAATAAGAGTCCTATGAACTAAGTTTAAGCAACTAAATATTCCCTAAAAAAAAAAAAAATACCCAAAAAAAAAAAAAAAAAAAAAAAAAAAAAAGGCAGTGGGATAGCAAACACACTGAAACCAAAGTGGGCAACTTGAAAATTTCGACAAGTCAAGAACTTGCTTCTGATTTCAGCATCTTCTATTCCTAGTCAGATATTTAAGCCAAAAAGTCATCCACCTGGATGCTTAAAGCTCTGGCGAGCAAAAAACACCTTCTCCAGTTTCACACAACTATATAAAATTCAGCATAGAGAAAACAAAAAACAAAGCAACACAAAACCACCCACAGTTTACTTTAATCCCATTATAATATTTCTGCAATATTTATTGGAGGTGGAGAGGAAGAAAAGCACATGGCCTAATTTCAGTTGTAGTCCAAAGGAAGATATTCTCTAGAAACACTGAATTTGCTTGTTATAAAAAGCTGCTAAAACACCAGAGCTTCATTTCAACTTTGAATCAACATGTCAGAACTCTTTAGTAAGGTTTATTTAAATTAAAAATGTTCTGATTTGGCACACCACTACCTTTTAAAATGTGTTGCCTGTTGATAACAAACCTGCATTTATAAGTCTGCTTTAATCCAAAATCCCAGTCTCTACTAAATGATCATGCATGTTATTTATACATAAGCAACCTCACAGTCCCCAGCAAAGCAGAGCCATGGGAGGAGTAAAATGCAGAGGCTGCTCAGCAGAGCACAACACCACTACAGGTTAGGAGAGGAAGGGAGGAGGAATTTTATTTACTTTGCCTTATAATTAATTAGGGAGGAGGAGGAAGGCTTATCAGACACATTCAGTTTTTGCAGAAATTCACATAGATTATTTTATTAGCATCACATGGTACATGGGGAAAAGAACAACAAACCAAGTAGTTTTCCTTATTCCCAAAGGTCAAGAAAATAACTAAATATACACAACATCCTGAAGGTAACTAAATAATCAAAAGGTGTCATAAAAATTGTACTAGCAGTCATTTCTCTCTTTTCTGTACTTCAGAGGTATCACTTCAAGCACCTCTGTCACTTCATAACTTCTGTTCAATGGGATGGAGAACAGCTCTCAGGTACAGGAATCTATGGTCACAACCATGCCTTATAAATGGGGATTTTACACAACAGAAATCAAGCCAGGAAATGCAATGCAGGTCACCTTGGTGTCATGTGCTTTAGCACGCAACACATGCCACAAATCTTGCTTTCTGAATGACTCTAAGGAATGACTTCATGAATACAATCTCAATTTCAGTTTTCAGTCAGAACTGTTATCTGCATTTCTCACATAAAAGCAGTCAGTTTCCCAGTTGAAAGGGATTTCTAATGCAGTGTTTTGAAGAAGGAAATAAGGATTTTTTTAAGTACACAGTACTAAAAAAGTGTAATTTTTCTTCTTTACCCTTCCTGGTCATATCAGAGAAAGTAATTCTATTTTATTCTACATGGAGTTTTATACCATCTTATGACTATGCCATATCAAACAACACTACTATAACAATCACTTGTGATTTATTTTTCATTCTTCCCCTAAGGAAAAAAACAACCAACCCTCCAACCAAAAAAAAAAACCCAAAAAAACCAACCCCCATGAAATAAAAAAACAGACAAAAACCCCAAAAGAAACAAAATGTACTAAAATAGCATGAACATAAGATTGTGTTCTCTTTTTATAAAGCTTTGATTTCACTCAAGAAATGAGCCTAAAAAACCTGGCAAATAAGAAGCTGACAGCAGAAGGGAGACCTTTGATTTTAATGCCACGGTTCACTGATTAGCAGTGCATAATCGATGACAGAATAGATGCCACGGTGGGATGCTCTTTGTCATGCTATGCCACCTCTAATGAGAGGACTGCTTCTTTCAGTAACACTATATTATTGACTTGGACTATAGTTTAAGAAAGATCAAACCAGCTCAATTAGGATGCTCATTTGTATTCAGGCTGCACCATCCAGGGTTCAGTTACGAGCACTTTGTTCCTGAGGATAACAAAATGTTTGTGCATAATGTATCTTTTCATCCTTTAAATTGTAAAGGTCATTGAATGGAAGGTACTGCTTTTCTGACTGCTATTCTAGAGCTGTTTCATTTTAATCCCCATGCATCTATCATAAGCTATTGACATAGGAAAGCAAGGTAAGAGGAGTTGTTGTTTTTAAATCCCCTCTCCCACTACTTGTATCCAAAGTCATAGTAACAGACACCTTATTTCCTATTGGAAATAAATACTGACTCATTCACAAACTTGATAGAAATTTTCTACCCATAAAGTAATTACCTCTGGGAAAAGTGAATTAATAGATGTTTAAGTTCACCAGGAGTAATCTTCTTTGGCTCTGTTTTGCCTGATCTTAAAGGTCAATGAACACCTATTCTGATTAGAAACGTATTCCTTCACATCCACATAATATTTGGTAAGATCAAATTAAAATCCCCAATGAAAAAACCAAAAAAATTAGTTACATTTTTCCAGAAGACTACTTATTTACTCTTCTGTTCAGGTGTGCAAATATTTGTGAGGAGAGCATTGTTTCATAGACTGAGCTGTTTCATAGACTGAGCTAAGATTATGCTCTAAAGCGTATTTTGAAATGTTTAGCCAAGTTACCCTTGTATGAAAAATAATGTTCTACTCACTATAAAACAAGCTGTTACGTATTTTGGGGAGGCAGACCTGACATAAGCATAGACTATTTACACAACCATGTGGGTTAAGGGCATCTTTTATTCTCCATCAAGGGACCAAGGGCATGAGTTCAAATAGCCTTGCTGCCTATTTCAGAGCCAGGACCCAAACTTCAGTGACATATATTAAACCTTCCCGTCAGGACAAGACACAAAGCCTCCTATAGGCACTTCTTGTGAGCTAAACTCACATTCCCTCTGCTTTCCCAGGGTGGGACTGCTTATGTAATTCCAGTTCCATGACTAGTCTCATCCCTGTCGTTGTGCAATGGATACACAGAAAAAAGGTGATCCAACCTACAATCTCCTACCTAACAAAGGCTTTCTAGCCCAGGTAGCCCTAGAAGCAGCTCAGAGTGGGCCAAGAGGAGCTTGCTGCTGGAATCTTTCTGGCTTCAGTAACACAATTTTAGTCAGCCATCAGCGCATGTGGTTAGTCATAGCATCAAGGCCACAGGGAAGTAAGTATCCAACAAAATGTTTTCCAAGTAGCATTGCTACATGCATACGAGTGGGATATTTCCAGAGTGAATAAAAAACAAAGGGAGAACTTTCCTTCCAATATGGAATTGTTTTGGTATTTGATATTGAAGCATCTTCTTGAAGCAAAAAGTTTCTAGAGATATGATCCAGGTGTTTATAGATATATTATCCTGGTGCCTTGTCTCCATCTAAAACATCCTCAAAAAGGAATCTGTGTCTTTTTTTTACAGGTGCCTCAACATCATAGCCTGTAGCACTCTACTTATCAAAAAGCCAGCCTGGAAGTCTAATCTTAAATAGGTTCTTGCACGAGAATCCCATATGGTTGGATGTTACAAGGAAATTGGAAATAAGCAGAGTAAGCATTTATCTAGTGGGACCACTACTACATGCACAGGCTAACCTTTTTTGGGAAAGAGACATCCCCTTAAATAGGTTAGTAAGCAGATTTTTGCTGACACTTGGAATTAAGGTCTATGGTTATTCTGAGTAATCAAGTGAGAAAATCCCTGTTATGAAATAGCATCTGCATCATGTAAATGTGTTATATAGCATAAAGCTTGACAACATAATGAGACTAATTATGGAGCTCAGTAATTTCTGTAATAAAGCAAGAAATAATTCCCATTCTTCTATTTCAAGTCCATTTGGGAAGTAGAATATGGTTCACAGCATCTATACCAAGGATGACACGTGTTAGATAAGACAAGAATACTGGAAAGATGGAATTGAAAGCAGCTAAAAATTCTAGAAATAGAACTTCATATTTCCTGGGTCAGATTAATTCTCATCTCTCCTTAGAGACCAGAGGTAGCTGGGGTCTGAAGACCATTTAAATAAAATGAGACTTTCAATTTAAGATTCTCTCTATTCTCCTTGGATGTTATTATCAATAGAATATACTTTTATTTACAATATATTCATTTCACTATTTCATTTATCTTATTGTATTTATGCACCTATGTTTTAATATCATAAAATTGAAATCATGAGTAAATATAATACCTTACACAAAATGTCATCTACCATTGTCGTTGAGGGAAACATAGAATGGCCAGACTGCCACTTTTCATACAATGAAATTGAATTTCACTGCAGCCATTTATACTTCCCTGTAGTTCTCAGGAGAGAAGTACATTTTCATATTATATTTATATAAAATACAACACCTTTCCAGGATATATAAAAATTAAATTAATATATCTTTCTAGCCATTTTAATGGCTTTTTTGTTCCTAATCACCAGATATTTTATTATGCTGATACCTAACCTATTTTAATTGTTTTATTGCTTCTTATTAAATATTTAATTAGCTTATTGAAATTAATAAAATCTAAGGCCTAACAAGTGATTCGATATCCATGCTTAACATTTCATTCAGCTTCTACGTTCTTCTACCTCAATTAACTTGCATTCTAGACAATTTGGAAAAAAACCATCTATTTTTGATGTTAGACCTAAACAAAGTTCTTCATACAGTTGCATGTCATAGATGTTATGAAAAGTATGCATCCTTTTTCTCGCTTTATTTCATTTTTTTTCTGGTTTCAGTCAGCAATTACTCCACAAGTTAAAATACTGCACCATAACTTTATATCTCCTTCCTCAGACTACAGCATTAAGGGACTATAGTAATTTTAACTTCACCCACTGGGAGCACAGGCTGACCTGACTATATGGTACAATATGCAGAATCTTTCCATAACCACTGGTTTTTTGATAATCCTACATCCTGTGATAAGACCACTGTGTTCCACAAAACTTATGATTCCTTTGGCTAAAAACATACATTTTTTTCCCTTGAAAGTAAACTCATGATTTAGCATAATACCAGTAATTTTGTTTCATTTGAAAATGTTGCCAACGGTAATTTTAAAATTATGTTTTCTGCAGCAATGTGGAAGATGGCCACGAAGGCTTACTACCCTTTCTATGAAATCCTGTTGGAAGTATCCCTCTTCCCACCCTTATCTCCAGATTATTCAGTTATTGTTCTCACATGGAAAGCATACTTTAAGACCATTAGTCATTTAGGTCTTAAAACACTAACTAAATATTTTATTAATAACTTACATGGCTTTGTATGCTGTCGTTAAATAAAGTGTAGCATTTTTATCTTTCTGGTTAGACCACCACAAGCCCTTTGAGACAGATACGTACTCTAAGAACTGGACGTGACGAAGATGTTACTCCAGTAGGATGATAGTGCTGAACAAACAGCTTTGATTTTAGTAGAGGGAAAATACCTGTGTTATCATTTAGTTTTTCCTGTGCACAGGTAAAGGTATTAAAAAAAATGAAACCAGTCTGCACATGACAGTCGTACACGTGAGCACCCCCAACTCCTGAAGCAGTTGGTACAAACTTGGACATAGTAGCAGCTGCTAAATGTATTTAGCAATAAATTTACTGAAGGACTGCAGTTAGCAGATTTTCTGTGGCTTTCTCCTGGCTCTAACCACTTTTCCTTTTAGAGCCTCACACAGTTTATAACCTCTCTGCCCTGGCAACCAACATCGTTTCCTAAAGACAAACGGCCATAATATGTAACCGTGCTGATCATATGTCAACCATTTATGTCTTCCCCTTGTCACCACTGTTGCTGTCAACAGGATGGGATGACCCCTGTTACAGAACAGACAAACCCTGTCAGCACTGCAATGAGACCCTTTGCCCACCAAATACTCTTGCCAGGATCTGGTGACACCTGTTATGGGACAAGGAAGGTGACAGCACAGGAGATACTGCCTGTAGCATCAAACAGCTGCAAGTCCCAGGGACTTAGATCAGAATTGCTGCTGCACAGCAAAATTTGTGATCTCCTGATGTTCTGGGATGCCTCCTCCATCATATTTTTCCTCCAAGGAAGACTCATGTTCTTTTAGACAAACTCTGAGTTTAGATTAACATATCATGCAACGATTATTAAGAAATTGACTCAGTCCACAAAGGGTCCAGGTGGCTAAAAGTCTAGGTAACTAAAGACTGTAGAAGAAAGCTCCATTAACTACTAGAAATTCTCTTTAATTGAAAGCCATAATGACTAAAAATGTACAACAATAAGCTACTGCACTAACTGCGAGGAATTGTAGAGAACTATAAGTCGTGCTAATTGTTAAAATCTTATTTAATAAAGTTATAATTAGAACTATAACCCTGTGACCAGGTGATGATAAAAAGCAAATATCTATCTCAAAAAAAGCCAACACGTTGCTTTTAAAGAAAAAAAAAAAGGAGGACAGGAATGCTGATGATCTAGTAATTTCACCCTCATTTAGTAGAAAAATAGTGGCAACTACTCAAATAATTTTCAGGTTCCCAACAAGCAAGGTGACAGCAAATAAACAGTATTTGTAAAGAACAAATCCTAGAAAAATACTGTTTTTCTATGAATGTTTGACAGTATATCTTTTGTCTTCCTTTCTAGAAGTAGTAGCAAGAAGCTTTAAATCAAGACCTCAGTACAGCTTTGACAACTCATATAATATTCTCTTAAGTGTCCTGGGAAAACAGCAGCAGAAAACAAGAAAAAGGGTTAGAAGTGTACATGCACCTCTGTATGGGTAGTTAGTATGGACATATATTCTAAATGGAGTTCAAGGGTTTTCCCCCACTTAAGGGATACGCAACACCATCACCAATAGTAAGGATAATAAAAGGAAAAAGATTTCTATTAAATAGAGAGGTGTTATAAAGCCAGCTTTAGCAAATTAGTTGGAGGGAAAGACTATTGGTATCTAACTGAAGAAATTATCTAAGAAACAAGACAGGTATAGAGTTATATATATATGTATAGGCAGGATTAATGAGTAGCACAAACATAAGCTGGGGAAGAACAGGTTAATACCAGTAAGCCAGAATGCAAAAGTGACGCAGAAATTAGAATTTTCATCTTATCAGGTATGAAACCAAATCCGACTGGAATGCATGAACAGGAAGATTATAACAATTTCCCCGACCCTCAGAATTGGCAAAGTCTGAACAATACTGCTGTATCTCACTGTGGACATAATGCCTCAAGGGAGAGGTGAAACATGAGAATGACAGTTCAGGACAGAACACTGAGTACAAAGGAGATACAGAAAATATGGTCTTTGTGAGGTGACTGAGTAAAAGAGGCCTGCTTAGCTCTGAAAAGGAGTGAAAGGCAGTTACATTTGCCTGAAATCTTAAGGGACTGAAGGAAGAGTTATTTCATGTCCATGGTACCTACTGTCAGTAGTTACTTGCTTCAGCTGGAGAATAAGACCAGAGGAAAAAAGTTTAAATATAAGCAGTGATCTATTCCACCAAGGCAGACAGTGTGGGAAGCTCTGAAGAATCCACCACAAAATATAGTCTTACTTAAACCAATTCAAAATTCATAAATGATAAATTAAATGGATGAAGAAATGATGGAGTGTATAACACTTCCTTTTTTTAGCACACATAGGGGAACAGGATACAATCTGCAAAAAACATGGCCAACACTGACATAAGCACCTTGATCCTCATGGCATAATGGAGTAACTTGCTGGCTTCAGTCACATTTCAAGGGGCATTTTGTCACACTTACCACTAATTTTGTCTCCTGCTGACAGTTTCTGCAGAAACAGGCAGGTCTGAGCAAGCTAGTTTCTTTGCCTTACTATGCTGGAGATCAGGCACATGCCATTGTGAAGGAATTCACATTGGCAAATTTAGAGCAGCAACCCTGTCCCTGTCTAGTTCACTAACATTTTAAAAGGAAAGTAGGTTTCAGAATATTTTAGTCCTTACGGCCTAAAATAACGCATGTGTGAAATCCCGAATAATTTTTATAGGAGGGTGTGTGTAATAAACCAGCAGAACTGTTCTTGAACTCACTTCCGACATTCAAAATTAGCTAATGAGAACTGAACTGTGCATTGAAACAATTAGAATAGGGGGACTGAATGCACAACAGCAAGCTAACAAAATAACTGCTCTCCCACAGCCTCACCTCCCAAATTCTCCTTTAAAAACCTGTGTCCACAGGTGGATGTAATTTATGACTATATAAAGCAGCTTTTGCTATGTTCAGCATTCACAAGATGCAGTGAAAAAATACAGCTCAGTTCTTCGCTTTTATGTTAAATTATTGGGGGCAAAAAAACAAGAATAGAGTTATATCTATTCTTTGAATCAGCAACTTTAATCCAAACTGAAGCAAAGTACCGAAAGAATGCAAATCCTGAAAAACAACATGATAAAAGAAAAACAAAAAAGCCCCAACAAAGCAGACACTTCTTCATAAACTCTGTATCACAAATAAAACTCACCTGAAAGATGAGCATGGTTATGTATCTATAAAATGGTAATTTCTGAAGGAAAAAATAAAAAAATACTAGAAAGCAAGGCACTCCTGTCTGCAGCTTTGAGAACAGGCTGTCACTAAGAGATTAATGAATAAGCTTTCTGTTTGCCACACGAGAGGGTGGTTCTTATTTGAATATTATTAATATCATGGGGAAAAGTAAATGAAGAAAAAAATGTTCCCTTCTTATCAAGGGGTAAGACAAAGAAACACATCTGAATAGGAAATAAAATAAACACAACTCTTCCACAGTATAGACACTGCTACAGGAAGCCTTCAAAGCAAGAAGTTCAGGAGGAGGAGAACAAAAGGAAAAGAGATTCCAATGCAGAAAGCTTTACTCACTTTCATTCAGATTGTAAGGTCCCTGTGGGAACAAATTTTAGCAGGTAATTAACTATCAAACAAAAAATTAAACACAAAAAGGAGGAATTTTTATATGGACATTTATTCCGAGCAAAGTAGGAATGATTAGGCATTTGAACAATAACTAAATGCTTTAATTTCTCTTCCTGTGGTATCAAAATCTCCCTTGGATTCCATTTCAGTGTGACAAGAGTCAGGCAGAGGTGTAAAAAGACTCAATTATTTTCATCTAGAGCTTTGCACACGGTATCTGAAATTATACAAGTTGCTAGATTTCAAGATTTTTGTAGGTGTGTTTTACAATCAGATATACATTGAGAAGAAAAAGGGCAAAAGTCTTGAAATAATTTTTACTCCAAAGATTTTGCCAAAAATCAGCCCTGAAGATGCATGGCAGTTTTAGTTCAGGAGACAACAACGAGAGCTTTCGTTACACAACTAGAGTTCTGTTAAAATAATCGAAGCATTGCAAGGCTATGAATTTTTAAGGATGTCCACAGTGACAAAGCAGACACATGTATGTACATGTACACATGTGCTAAATACGACAAGGACCAGCAAAGTCCTGATGGTTTTTGACACAAAGATGGGTATTAGAAAAACTAAGTCAAAGAATAGTGGGGCAGGGGAAATGGGTAAGATAGCTTTTCCTATGAACTCCTATATTCATCCTGATTTGTTGGTGTTTTTTTTCAGAAAATTCAGGCAAGATGTCCCTTTGCCTCTAAGTTTAAATACTCAAAACCATTCTCTGAAGAAAAATTGCTGTCAACTCCTCAAAATAACAAGGGGGTACACTCGGTGTGCTACTGCTCTTCTAATTGGGTCTATAGAGCAAGGAACCCAAGAAAAAAAAGGGCAGAGAGATCAAGAAATGCATTTTGCAAGCTGAAACTCAATGCTGAGCAGCAGCAAGATAGTTAACTATTCCTACACATATTACTCCAGTTTTCCTGCCTATGGTTGTGGGCCAAGCAACCAATCCCAAATGAATATTAGATCCAATTCCAGCAGCACTGCCAAACTAATTGGTCTCATTTCCTTCATCTGAGTAAAGTAAAGGTAGAGAAAGTTTCCTGTAATGGACTGATATTTAAGGCATTTCTTAGCACACAGTGGGTTTATTTTTCTTTCAACTGTTTGTATATATTAAAAATAAACACTCTATGGAATAGCAAGGAAACAGCTAAAGATCCTCTAACTAACAAAATAAAACAGCAGCCTATTCCTATTCCGTAAACTCTCGATCCTGCCTGTCAATTTTTCACTCTGTACCCTATTAGAATACACTTTACATAAAATGAAAATTTGTTTTCAATTCTCTCAATAAGTTTTAGAGAAAACATTCTTGGAAGGAAAAGAAGCAGTGGATGTTGGGGGATAAGAAAGAAGTCATCTTTAATGTGCGCTATTTTGAGGGAACTGCCACTACATTGCAAAACTCGGTGTTCAATTCATAGAATCAAGGAATCTCAAAATAGGCAGAGGTGAAAAGGACTTATTAGGATCATCAAGTCCAACTCCTGGATCTTACTGATCTACTTTTTCCAAGCAATAACTGAGAAGAAACCACCATTTTCCCCGTTCTGTTGTGAAGGAATCACAACTGTATCGATGTGTGTGATATTACATTTAAATTGGCTACAATGCCAGGTTAAAGCTGCTTTGTCTATACACATCTATTATTATTTCCCTAAAATTAATTCCCATGGTAGAATGATGGCATCACAATACTAAAGTATAGCACAACACTGCCCTAGATCCCAGTGCAAGTCCTCAAAATTCACATTGGGTAAGACTGTTCTGCCAAGATCATGTTAGTTAGTCATGGTTAGTGTTTACATGGAAGGGGTTTAGATAACTGTGTAACACAGAAAGATATAAGTGCCATGCTGCACTCATATTAACCAAGAAAGTAACTGCCTTGTTACCATGAGGGTACTAAACTTGCTTTTACTGCCATGACTGCTGCTCAGTATTTAATATTCTATACATACGTTGCTATTGTTGGCACCATGTGAATCACTAAATGAAAGTGAAGATTTGTGCCAAATTTATCCTGTTAAACACTGGAGTGGCAGCCCACCCTGCAGCCTACACTTCCTGGGTAGCCTGACACATAAAAGGGCATCACAAGTCTGATGAATCACGTCACTTTAATAACTAAGTAAATGAAATGTCAGAGAGGTAAGTCTGTTGATTGAAATTTAGTGCAAATGATAGACTACTAATTAATAAATACAGCTGCCTGTGAAGAGGCAGCGCTGCCTTTCCATGTAGATTTATTCTTTTTGTTCTCATTTACTTTAGTTTCATGCTACGTTTGATGCAATCTTAATTTTCTTCCACTTGCCACTAGGCCAGGGAAGCCTGCCTTACTGCACTAGGGAATGCCAGGCCCTAATCAACCTCCACAGTCCTTGGGGCCTCCAACCCTTCTCAGTGTCTGGAACTAGTATTTGAACTTGTTAATAGTGTTAATAATTAAAAATAAATAATACCATCATCCAGTTCAAGTCTTCACTCTACTTTTAAAGAAGGTTTCTTGATAGCTAAACATGTGCCCACGGGGAATAGAAAAAAGGGAAAAATCAAACCAAACTCCACAAGATATTATTAAGGGTACACAAATAAAAATTTAAAAAAATGAACACTACCCTAAAACACAGAAGCTGCTTTAAAATACTCACACTATTAAAAAAAACCCCAAACCTCAAAATAATAATAGTTTTAGGTTTCATTTAACTCCAAAGACATACAGATAGATTGTCCATAAAATAGCATCTATTACAATATTTAAAATTGTATTTCCAAGATTTTTTCATAAATTCCCAAATCACCTGTCCATTAAACAGGACCTTTCTGTTCAGCACTGTTGTCTTATCTGGTGTCGCTGGCAGGTAAGTAGAGTTAGACCAGTGTTTACAAAAAGAAACTGTAGAGATACTTTTTTTCAAAGGTCTGAAAAAGGATATGGGACACCACGGGAACAGTGACATGGCAAGAAAGCAGCAAGCTTTTGCCTCCTGTAAATACAAGTAGAACCTGTGTCACTGTATTAGGTAACATCACACTTTTCTTAGTACTGCTGGCACTGCTTTGATGTCATTATTGGCCATAAATATTAAAAGATGAAGCTTCTTAAGAACTGAAGATGTAGTTTACATTTTTCTTCCCCCCACCACTTAAGAATTAAGTTTCTTTCTATGACAAAATAAATGAGACTCAAATCAAGAGCAGTGCTGACCTGACAGACCAGAGGCATCAAGCAGCCACCCAGAACTTAGCTACTCTGGAGGGAAATGGATTTGCCAATACTCAATGCTCATGAGGAAGAGAGAAAGAAATCCCTCCTCTTGAACAGTTCTGACATGCACTTGCTGTCACGTCAGTACCCTGATATTGACATTTGAGGTTGTATCTTTGAAAGAAACATTTTTAGGAAAAATTGAGTGACTTAAACCAAATACCACTAACTACTAAATACTTATCACTTTGCAGTTTATATGTTGTTAGAAACAACTAAGTATTTTTTAAATCTCTTTTTTCATTAGGTAGCTATGGATATTTTTCTCTCAACAGATGTTGTAAGCCTCTGTTCTTCTGCAAAAGCGCCACTATAGGGAACAATATAAAGATAGGTATCAGGTATGAGAGCCACAAGTTCATTCTTCTCTCAGAAACCCATCAGGTTTCTGAGAGGTAAACAAGTGCCATAAATCAAAGCTACTGATGCACATATAATCCAAATAGCCTCTCTGTATCACCAGCTGTCAGCATGGGCCACTGGGCAACTGCTGTATCTGCATTCATACATCTCTTTAATTTAATAAGGCTTCATTTCACCTGATGGATTGTGATATTTTTTCTAAGGGTTAATTTCAAAATTATTCTTCCCTCATTAGCATGTTTTTCAAGTTATTTAGCTCAATGTCATAAACACTTTCCTTTCTCACTATAAATGGTATTAGCAAAGTTAAAAAATTCTCTACAACGGACAACAACATGTAATTCCAGTAACACTTGCAGGGTTTTTTAACCCCAGAGAAAGTGGTTTTGATCGATACAATATTTTCAAAGAAGTTTCTGAAGTAGTCTTCCCAAGTTGTTTTTTAAAATAAATAATTGAACTGCATTGTTGAGGCATCAACAGCTACATGGAAGAAGCAGTGACTTGAGTGAGTGAACATTTGCAGCTCTGTGTTTGCAAGGAAACAGCTCATAAAAGGAGTTCTCATCCAGTATGTCAGCTGCATCTTCTTTTCCAATCCAGTCCTAGCTCAGATACCCTCAGAAACCTTGATGCAAGCTGAGAGAGTGTTTACATAGAGAGAAAAGAAAGTATGTAATATTGGTATATTATTGATAAAATATCTCCATTCCCACACCCAGATTTAATTAAAAAACAACAAAAAAATCAAAACAACAAACAAACGAGTTTTCTCAGCAATTCCTGTAAGAAAAGGTATTTCATAAGAAGAAACATAGGCAAATGACCTTCAGTATGGTCATGACTACCTGCCAAAGAAATAATGATAATAAAAAAGCGCATCAGTGGTTTCATTGCAGTCTTACACGCATTTCCCAGACAGCTCCAACTAACAGTTATGGGCAGCTTCTGTGCTCTCTTACACAAGTAACACTTCATAACTTCATTTTTGCAAATTTTTCATGAGTTTTGGGTTATTTGTGCATGTTAGAATTTAGGCTTTTTCAAGGTTACAATGCCAGTGACGTATTTCTAGGTTAATTCTTACTTATAGAGCTTAACTCAAAGTGCACTTATTTAGGAATAAAGATGGCAAAGACTAGATCTGACATCTAACATTTAAGTAGCTAGCAACTAAGAGAGTCATACTTATCTGCAATGATTTTCATTAAGATATCATGGTCTTCCACAGAAATGGGTTATTTTTTTTAGCTAGTAACTAAGCCCTTCACATAGGAGTAAAGCAGTGCAAACAAATTTATCACCTTTGCTTCTTTCCCTTTGTCCTTTCAGTCAATTGATTCTGTGTATCCGCAACAATTTTAAATTTTGAGGGAAAGAAATAGAAGTTGTAAAATATAAAGCCATTAAAAGAAAGTGAGCAGTGAGCTATAACAACACTAGCCAACCAAAGAGATTTGCTTATGCAGTGAGCAGATTCCCCTGAAGTTGTGGCCTGGCTCCATGCCACTCTGTCCTGGGAAAGACAAAAGGAGCTGACCTGAGCAAAAATGTTTCTTTCTGGAGACCAGCACAAAAACCTCTTAAGTACCTGCCAGCACTAAAAGGGCAGTCACCAGCTGGGTGTTACGATGTACAAACACACGGCGTTTGAGCTCACAGGCTGCATCAAGAAGCTTAGTTTCACAGTTGACAGATTGCCTGCCTGAGAAATTAAGACACTCAGCTTCATTGTGGCTGACAGATTTCTTAGGCTCCGAAGGACATTTAAAAGTTACACAAGTATGTATGTTGTTCACAGGGAGCTCTGTATAGCAGTCTTAGATGTGCGCCACTGGTCCATTATTCACAAAGCCAAAAATGCAGACCAATAATGTGCAGAGCAAAGTGACTTAAAGTGATCAAGGTCTATGATCTGACAAGTATATCAGATCATAGAATATAATTTCATTCTTGTAATTGCATGACGGGGCAGAGTTTGCCTGTCGCATGCACACTGTGTGACCAGTAAAGCTAATAGTGATCTGGTTACAGGGACAAATTATTACCATCTAACTGAAAGCTCAGTTAATAGTGCTAATATTACATGGCATCTCAAAATGAAATTATTGGTAAAAAATACAGATCTTAATAGAACTGTTACAAAATGCTAGTATGCGTGAAAGAAAACAGCATTTCATAAAATTACCCTACCTAATATTAACTGCTGAATAGCTTGAATTATCCAGTATAAAAATAATTTATAATACAGTTAAAATACTTTCAAATCTTTACTTCTTCCACTGGTATAAGCTCACCCTATGAGTGGCCACCTGGGTCCTGTGACTAACAGCACTAATTTTGTCGAAAGAAGGACTGGCAAGAGCAGGGGTATAAGTTGCCATTATACTGGGATCCTAGCCCAGAGCTGGATCTCAGTGATGGGTCTTTCTCCCTTCTCAGTTTTGGTTCATCTTAGGGAGAAATGTACATTATTAATTTTTATTTTTTATTTCTTTAAAAATACATTTTTCCACCACAGTCTAGTTGCTTGTCCTTGCTTCCCAGGTAGATGTTGAGAGTTGCCCAGCCTCCCGTGTCAAGCTCCATTAATACAAAGGTCTTTCATTTTTTGTGCTGTGACTACCAGGAGGCTTCACTCTCTTTGGTATTCACAAGTTTTATAGGTCATCTAATTTGGAATAAGGAGCTGGATGTTTTTGAGAGCTTCAACAAAGACTAGGCTGTTGATTTACCTATTATACTAACCAAGCTGCATGCAGTTCCCACAGCTTAAGGCAAAGATCTGGCCCAAACCTTCCAGGTGAAAATGGACAGTTATGTTCTCCACAAAAATTTGGCTTTGGCAAAGGATTCTGTCAGTTCTAATTAAAAGCAATAATTGCACTAGAACACTGCTGGGACTACCTGAGGCCCTAAGATGATGTGAGCCTCAAGTCTGTGCCAGAGTCAGAGGATGTTACCTAGAGTTGTTCAATGACTCTTCAGGTTCTTGACTACAGATTAAAGAGTGAGCCATTTCCTCAGTACATGCTAAGAGCAAGCAGCTTCTGATACACAGGTGTCTAAAGGCTTTTGTATCTCCAACAACAGCAGTGTCATGAGACCTGGTAGGATCACAGCACAAGGCAACCATCTTGGTGGATTGTAGCTTTTTTGTGTTCTTCTGCTGCTGTGAAGAATTTTCCTCACCAATGGTCACAAAACCCAAACAAACCTTACTAGTAAGTCAGTCCTGTTTCCTTCACGGATCAGCTTTCTTGAAACATATATTCAATCTAATTAGGCTCTATTTTACCAAAGAGTCAAAATTGGAGAAGGCTACATGTTCCCTTGTTATCTTTATTTCAACAAATCAGGACACAAAACCAAACCAACAAAGAGTAAAGCTTTTATGTAATTTTATTCACATGAGTTGTGGTCATCATGGGAAGATGAAACACGCAGAACAGCTTCAACATGAAACACTGACGCTACTAATCCAAGCTTTGCCACCTAAATCTCCCAGAGACTTGAACTGACCCTGTCTTGTCTCATTTTTCCCATTTTCAGTTTGGGTTATTTAATTTCATTTCATCTTTCTTAGAGGTGAAATTAGGTCTTTCAATAAGCAAATCGTAAATCAAGGATTGAAAGATATGAATTACAAAGTCTCTGTTGACCCCATTCCGAAGTCCCTCATGACTTTCTCTCTCGTCCCAATACCCTGGCACCAAATAAAACTTTTTCTTATGACTGTGCAATTCCCATCCTTCTTTCCATCCAAGAACTTGTACTGCTCCATTTTGGTAAGTCACTCTGCGATGTTTTAGGTCTTGATCAGCACCAGCTTTCTCCCCTCCCCCATTTTGTTTTTTTTTAAACTGCAGGCTGCAGTTTAAACAGAGAGTCCCCCAAGAGACACTCTGAACATTAATGAAACTATCTTGCTCCACATTCTGCATTAAAGTCAATCTGGCATCATTTTACCTATCCCTGACTCTTCTCTGATTATATTGTGCTGCTTAACATAAAAAAATTGGTTGAAGAGAGACACTGCTTGATGCACATGGCCTGCAAATTACTTTCCAATAGCGTTAATCCCAGTAATCCCACCTCTTCATACCCTTGGATATTCTGAATGATGAGGAGATACAACATTCCTTTTTTTTGCATTTGCTTTATTTAAAGATATGATTACGTTATCCACACTTGCTCATCTTTACAATTTACAGCTTTTTTTTGCAGACCTCCATTTTCCATGTGTCTTGGGGTAATTTCATGGTAATACTGTATGCCCCTGTCATCTGCTTTATGCCTAGAAATGGGTCCCCCAGCTTTAAGACAGGTCTGAGGAAAGGGCGAGGAAGCCGGGCGAATTCTTCAGAGCGGTTTGTGTTCAAGGACTCACACACATTGCCCCGCATGCTCACCGCTGCAGAGCCGAGGGAGTTCATTCCCGCTTTTAGATAGCCTGTTTACTGAGGCAAAGCACTTTGCCGGGACTGCATACCAAAATCCTCCAGTAACTTATTTTTGGAACTGTTTGACCTAGCTCTGATCTGAGAACCAGATCACAGGATACTGCGGACCAGCGGGGAGGCTGCATCCCAGCCCAGACCTCGGGAGAAGGCCAAGCCAGCTACAGAAAAGAACTATGAATCCACCAGCTTTCTCCGCAGCAAGGAGGTTTAATATCTTAACTGTTATTCATTTTTTGCCCGTGCCCTGCAGGCACTCTGCTTGTTAAATAAATAGTTTTTTTCACTTTCCTCCAAGAAGTTCCTTTTGTATCGGTGGAGGAGGGAGTGCGGAAACCTGTCTTTCAGAGATGTTCATTCCAGAGCGTTTTCCTCCTAAACATGTCTCAAATCAAAACGCCATGCCAGATCTGCCATCAAAACACCAGAACATTCTTATGGCACACACCTAAAGGTCTGTCATAAGACTTTTCAAAATCATTAAAGAAAATACGTCTTTCCTCTGTGTTAAAAATATCATTCTGATTACTAAAAATAAAAGTCTTTCAAAGTTCTCTAAAGAAAGCAGTTGTATGCTTCCTTTAGTGTATCCCTTGGGGCAGCATCAGTTTTACAAATTCAGGTGTCCAGCATTGTCAATTTTCAGCTCATTTTCTGAAGGGAAATTGCTTGTAGTTAGTATAGTATTTGTTTTAAGGAAAGTAAGGTTTCACCTCTTTTTTAAAATTTTTTTTAATGGAGAACTAACCTTATTCCCACCACTTTAGTTTAAAAGATGAAGCAAAATTATTAGAATAAGTAAATACTTCTTTTAACCCGATATATTCTCCCCAAAAGGAAAACAAGTTACCAGTGCCCCTACCACTAAGTCACATCAACTCTCATTCCATGCAGAGCATTGTCTTTTTCTTTTTCCACACAAAATGAACTATCACCAAAAAAAGTTAGACATTAATTGTCTTTTTCTCACCTTCTACAGGAGTACCATATAGGACTTCATAACTAAGAAGAATTAATATTAAAAGGCATTAAGATTATAAAAGGAGCATTGCAATATTCTTCCAGTGGGCACAGCTGCAAATATCCATTACAAGGGTCCTCTAATTATTTAATTTACAATTATAATAAATTAATTCATCACCAATAATGTTCATAACTTAAGAGACATTGCAGACACAATAATCGTTATTATCATATCTGTAAGTAAGAATAGTCTGACTGAGATAAATTTCTTCTCCCAGGCTATATTTAAAGCCTGTATTATAGATTCAATAATATATGGTTGCATCTGCTAGCCAGAACTGTGCTGTTTTTAATATTTCCCTGGGCAACAAATGAGGAAGTGCTTTGACATAAAAGGCCAATGCAAGCAAACAAAGAATCTGCTGAGAACTCAGAGTGGAAACCTATGGAAAAAAATACTCAAGAAGAATAAAATGTGCATTACTGTCAGATTAATTCATCCCACTAAACAGCAAGAGCTTTCAGAATGCTCTCCAGCAGCAGTCTTCACCAACACTACTGGTGTAAACTTGTCTGAAAGCATTCATGTTTCACCTTGTGTTCTGTCCTGCTGTTGTTTAGTGTCTAGAGAGGAGGAGTAATAAGAGTATTCAGGCATACAAATTCCTGTTGTCTGGCAAAACTGTAATTTTATGGTTATGAGAAGAAACATTTTAATTAGGCCTTAGCAAGAGGAAGGAGCTGGCTCCCAATGATGCCTGCCAGCACTCAGCTATGCTGGCCAAGCCCATGAAGCCTCCCAGGGTAACATGAAATCTGAGCATCAGGCAGTTTTTTTGCCAAGTGTCTCCTGACTTCTGAAGCATCTCAAGTACACAAACTGGTTCTGAAACACCACGTCCTTTGTGGACTGGCTTAATCCTTACAGAAGTTCAGCTGCAGGAGGCAGGTTTGGAGTTTGCATATCTGCTCCTGAACTGAGAAAGGGTTTCCCAGTTCTCAAGGGATCAGGTTAGTTTTAATGGCCAGCATTCGTACATAATAAATAAAGGTTTATTTCATCCCACCCACAGAGAAATAACATATGGCAAATAGCACTTCATGAGAGTCCCACCAAAGATTTATTGCACATATTTTAACTGACAGGCAAGTGATACAGGAACCTTATGACAGTACTCTACAAATGTAACCTTTAATGTTAATGATTCCAGCTTATATTCACACATAGTTTAATTTCCAAGAATAATTAGGAAATTGATATCTCCATCTGGCTCAAAATGCTTGCTGACACTTTTTTAATCAAACACTCTCGTCAGTCTTCAAACTAGATATTTTAAAATTAAAAATATACCGCATTCAGCCATCAGTTATGCCAACTGGGTGTTTTAGGTTCAAGATGACACTTTTGGCAACTAAAGGAGGCTATGACTGCTGCTAACTTGCTGTCAGTCACCCTGCAAAAAGAAACTCAACTAAGCTGGGAGAAACTGAAGTTCAAGTCATTCCACAGAAAGAACTATACTTTTTTCCAGTTTCTTTGGATAAGGAATTTGGAACCCAGAGATTGCATATTGCAGCCCTAACAACCAGCCTATTAACTATGCTGCTGTATGCCTAGCTCATGGCTTGGTTTTGTCAGAGACTTCTTGAAAGATCATTGACTAGTCCCATCACAGAATAAAGAGAATAAGAAGAGTATATGATTATACTGAAAATCATATGTAGCATAGTTTGGGTGCTAAGTTAACCAGGTAATTCCTCTTTAGTTTGATCCAATACTGATGCTGTACTTTACAACAGAAATCCAGGCACAAGTATAAAAATCATGTTTCCTTTGACACCAGACCTTCACAGATGTAAGTCAGAGGAAGACAGATCTTTTGCCCCTTGCAGAGACCTTCCTCCTCAGCAAGCCACCACCTATGGGAGGATATGGTCTCCTCCAATTTGAGGAAAGGACTCAGTTACAACCTAAGCTTATCACTTCCTCCCTGTTCTCAGAAACTTCTTTCCTCTAAATTAGAAAATTAAATCACCTCTACAAGTCCAGGCATCACCTTGATTTTAGTGACATTCAGAATATTTCCAACAACTCCTTTGGGACCTGGCCAAAGCTGTACTTCCATCCCTTGCATAAAGCAGGTGTCTCAGATGCAGACTGAAAAAACATTATAAACCCATTTTAAAACACTGTCATCCTTCCCCCCATAAGTGAAAGCTTCCAATCAGTCCTGTAGATATTCACCAAAGACATTTCTCAGCAAAGGTGTATCTGAAAACTCATCAGCTACCAATGTCAGACTGATCTCGCCATCACCTTTTTCACTGAAGAGGAACTCGCCATACTGCATTCTTATTTTGTCTCCCTACTTTCATGAATTTATATGTACCAATAAAAATTACAAAGAATATCAGAATTTGTACAGAAATATACTGCATAATTTACTATCTGCAGTAGCAAAGATAAAAAGAAGTATAGTAGTAGCATAAAGAAGCAATATTCATTTATGAGACAAAGTGAATGCAGAAGAAAGAAATGTTAACAGAAATACCCCCCATACAACATTTTCTTTCAAGCAGAGGGTATTTTTATAGCTCTTACATACACTAAACCACAGCTCTGGTTGCATGAGAGATTGTTTATTGCACCTGAAATGATCTTTATTACATGGGATGCATGACAGAAAAAAATAATGAAAACCCCATACTGTTACAGTGTGGCAGAGTCTGTACAGCATTTTCTTTCAGCATGTCAACTTAAAATTTCCTCCCTCCCAATATTTCCAATTACAACAGCTCCTTTTTGCTTTTATGTGACTAGAGGGGGAAAAACATTAAAAATAACACTGAGATGTTATTTTTGCAGAAATACATAACTAGCAAAGTTAAAGATGGAAAGTGGTGGCATAAAGAGTAGAATGAAAGGTACCAAGAGACAGTTGTGGAAGTACAACAAATAAGAACAGAAAAACATTATTTCTTTTGGTTATGAAAAAAAAAATGCAGTAGACATTGTTCATCACACTTAAATCCCGAGTTAGCAGCTTCTTTAAAGTTATAATAAATATTTATGCAGAAGAGGTATTCTGTGATGCAAATAAATTGTTAATCCTAATGTCAATAACAGAATTTTAATCTCATTAAATAAAGCCTTTTTTGTTTCTCAGATATAATTACAAATTCATAGTGAAGATTAATCTATTTCATTTGACAGTAGAGATTTCCCCAGATTTGGCTAAATTTATTCTGGAAAAAGAGAAAAACAAATCTTACAGGATACACACTTGTTTCGGTGTCCTTTTGGTAACCACAAGGACTAACTTTGGGTTGCACTTTTAACACTTTTAAGAGGTCCCATACAAAAATCAAATCCCCTTGCCCACACCCCGAACAATTCAGTGTAAGCCACAGCTAATTTTATTACTTACTGGTCAGCCAAGACCACATACAAGCTGCTTTTATCCAAAGATACTAAATACAGGCAAGATATGATTACATTTTTTAACATCATTTTAACTTGTAACACTCCCATTGCGAATGAGCCTTCCATATCCCTATTCTTCCTCTTAAAAACAAAGAATCTAAACTTGAAATTTGTTCAGTAGTTAATCCAATTAAAGTTTCCTTTTGTAAGTGTCTAAGACTCCTTGCATTCTGAAACCTTTTAATTAATATTGAGCAAGGGCTTTGTTTACCCTCCTGGATTACAGCCTCTACCATATCACAGCACTGCCTTTGTCACTGGAAATGAAGGGAAAGTTGATGCCCTTTTTGGCATTATGCCTTCCCTTTTCTCAGGAATTAAGGTCCTCTATAGTCAACTTGCATTCATTTTGAGAGGCATTACAAGTTAACACGAGGTGGGAATGTTTCATAGATAAGCAAGTTCATTACCATTTATCCCTGTGAAATTCGAGTTGTTAAATGTTGTTCTTCCTTTTTTTGTGACATGGAGAGTGAAAAATGTCTCTCCCTCTAATCCCCTTCTTTCTGCTCCTATTTAAAGCTGAGAGGGATTGAAAGGTGTCAGGTTTAATTAGATGCACATTTGCTGACTATCTGGTTCTTGTGTTCATAGCCTTGATAAACTGAAGTGCTATCTACAGATCATAAAAACAATTAATGGGTGATAACATGACAATTTATATGAGACTTATTAGTTAATAAATAGTGAAATAGTGCCAACAGTGTCTGCAAAACTTATTAAAAACAAATAGATTCAATTGCTGAAAGTTGGGGGTTTTTTCAAACCACAAAAAAAGGCTTCTCTTTAATTATATTTTTCCTTTTGTAGAAGTTTCTGTACCCAATACAGACCACATTGAACTCACAGAAAAGCCTCCTTCCTAACTTGCATTACAAATTCTTGCACTATTTATGCCAATGCTGTACATTTGTAAATTATTATAGGAAAGAAACTTTTACCATGAGAATAAGCAAAAGTAACTGGTTGAATGATTAAAGTTTCATGTTTATGAATGAGATATCTGCTGTGCTGTTTTTAAGATGCTCATATCAGTATGAAATACTATACAACTGTGTTTTTGAGGGACCAATATTGCGTCTACAAAGTAAAGATTGATAAAAGACAGGTACAGAGTCAGATACAACAGCCTGAACGTCTCCTCAGCAACTGCCCAAGGCTCAGTGGCTTTTAGCACTGGTTTCACCAGCCTGGGGAGAACAGCAATCAAGCTACAAAGATTATGCCAAGATAACTTTTATCACTCAATTAACTCATATTTGGCCAATAAAACCCACAAATGATAACACAGTAAGGATGAGATGCTGACTTTGGCCCACAGAGCAGAACACAAGGAAGATAAAAGCATTATCTGCAATGACTTATAGTAAGGTGATATTAGTCATGGAGATACTAGGCAAAGTAAAAATATACTCTGAATATGAACCACATTGACAATGTTTTATTACTATTCTAAAGTTTAATTAACTCTTCTTTGGCAACCTTGAAAATCCATCTTAGATATATTATAGAAAAAATCAGTCATCTCTGCAGAAAGACTTGAATCCTCCGTGAATCCAACCCTTTCTGAAGTATCAAACGAGCTGGTAGCTGTCATTCACGAGGCTAGAACCTAAAATGGTCCACCAACACCACCTCATAGCTGCAACTACTGTGAGCATTTAATTCAAATGCCAGGGGTAGACACAAGAGTCAGTAATGAAGATGGTCATGTGAAAACAAAGACAAGACCCCCATATTGGGGCATCAAGCTCTCAAAGCATACTCCAGTAGTATTGCCAGGCAGGGAGAAAATTAGGTACAGACCTCAGCAACATCCTGGTTCTTCTAGTACAGACATTTGTTTCATGGACTCAGTGGGAAATAGCATTTACGCATCTGGAGGAACCAAATATGAGGGCTTACAATATTTTGGTTGAGAATTATCATACTGGTTGATTCTAAATAACACATTGGTCAGAGCCAGCAATTCCTTTGAACAAACAAGACATATCAAATCTTTGCAAAGTCACAAGACTATATCAAGAACTAATGAACATGATTAGTGTGAAACTATAGAAAACTGTACAAAAGCTACAAAAATGTTGAAAAATCAAGTGTGGAAGACACCATAAAATTCTGCAATGTCAGATTTGATTAATCTCAACACGTGAGAGGAAAAGATTGTATTCTGCTACTACATACAATGAAAAATTGCAGAATAATAAAAGGCCACAATTACAGTTTCTTATGGCTATCATCTTTCAGAGCAGCCACTTGACTCCATAAGAAAAATTCTATGAATTCCTAGCCCTCATATTCCAACCTGTTTTCTGCAAACAGGTAAGCGAGATCTCATGCATATTGCAGATACATACACACACAAACTGTTAGTAAAGTACTCCAAGTAAATCAGAAATGACCTTGCTGTCATTTTAAAAATAGTGGCAAATACAATGCAAATTTACATTCCTAGCCTTGACTATCAAGATTATCCTTGTAATTCATTCCTCCTCTGTCAGCAATGATCTCCTGATATCCTTTCTTAAGGGCGGGCTTTCTTATGCTAGTCCTTCTGTGAAGTCAAATTGATAGCCGTGCATTTAGACTTTAATTGTTTAGAATACTTCTGAACTCATGCATATGTCTTGTGTTAGCAGCAGACTTCTATTAATTAATAGCACAAAGCCAACTGTGTCTAGAGCTGAAGGTTAAAGATAATCAGCACAAACAAGAAAACAAAAAGGAGAAACAGTTAAGTCAGAAAAGACACATTAATATTTATGAGAAAAAACAATCTGCCAAAAGGTGATCATTTCCTTTGATTTAATTAAAGGGTGGGGAGGAAAACAGCAGTGCAGTGGACATACAAGATTGTGAAGATTTGAAAAAGCTGTAGGTACAGTTTTTCATGAGTTCTTTTTAAAGTCACAATGGTTTTGTTTGGAAAGGTTTACTATCAGGCAAATTCAAAACAGATTCACAACAGAAAGAAAAAGTATTGATCTATCATCAGATGAATGAGTAGTGCCATTTTCAGATAAGCAAATCACTGGAAGCAAATGTTCTAAGGCCTAAAGAAACTCAGAAGCACAATGAAGACATTCACATTTAATAAATAAATATTAAGTTTGGCGAAAACATAATTATTACAAGAAACAGACCCACCTTTCAGGTGGTGAACTTAGGAAAACTAGCATTCTGGGCGAGTATTTTCAGAGGCTGAAGTGTATTGTGCACAAATGACACATCATGCTTTCAAAATAATAACATAAATTGAAATTTAATATTATTGTAATTTAATTCTTGCCAGGAATAGAAGAACAAGAGGAGCAAATACATCTCATACCATAATGCTCTAATCAATTAATGGACAGAATTGTCTTAAGCCTATGAAAAGACCTGTACTAGCTGACCAGAAAAGAAGATTTAGATTCCAATATAAGATTTTGGTTTACTGGAGTTGACACATACATGGCAAGAAAAACCTTTTAAAGACCCTATTGCATCCAAAGTAACACCAGCTTGAGCCATTCTTGCCTCTACTTGAAAACAATAATGTGGTAAAATTAATGTAATATGGTAAAAGTGGAAATTGGTAATTTCTCCTTTTCCTTGGAGACTGGAAAAGCTACACAAAAAACTATCAGAATAAATCTGCAAACATACACTTTCCCCTCTAAAAAGTTAAGGTAAGTACCCACCCTCCTCTCTCTCTCTGTCTTCCCCTCCTTTTTTCTTACTCCATTTTGCTATTTTTTCCAGGACTGAAAATGTGTGTTGCATTCTGGGGAAGACAATGTTTAAATTTTTCTTAGCGAAAGAAAACTAGAAAATACTATAAGTCTTTTAAGAATGCCTTTTCTTGGCATTTTTACACTCAACTGTCAAAAAAGCTGGAGCAGACAATTAAACATTTCACTGCTTCTCCCAATATAGCTTCCGAACTTGAACTACCCATTCTGTGAAGGGAAATATTATCTGAGAGACTTCCGAACAAGCTAATACGAATTGAGACTTTGCTGAACCTGTAATCCAGTAAATGCCTGGGCACCAGCTGGGGAGCCATAGCCATTACCACCAGTCAAAGATTTATCCACTAAACTCAAGAAACCTTGGAAAGGGCTCAGACCTGGAGCTGGGACTTAATGGATGAACCAGAAGAGAGAAGCAGGGTCCCTTGCCCATGCCTTTATTCATGCTTGAGCTCTATGATGGATACAAAGCAGCAGAAGCTGATCTGACAGAAAAAAGCAAATGGGCATTTGCCCTTATTTTGCCCTTTAACAAAAATGAAAAGGAGATAAGTTTAATAGGGAAGTGATATTTTATCTAGCCTTTTTTTTTTAGACTCAACAGGATGCATTCAGATATAGCTTCTTTGGTTTTCTTTAAATACAATTAATCTATCGCAGCTTAATAAGGATATAAATTTATATTAATTATATATTAATATAACTCAGAGATGAAGTCACTATGCAATCATTTTCTTAATAAGCACCATTATGTGAAAAGATGTGAAATATCCAAGAGATTTATGTTTTTAAAAAAACTATTCCTAAACCTACTTTAGGTATGGAAGTAAATTAGAAACAACAATTGTTTCTAAGCATTTATTTGTTATTATGAAAGTTATTTTTAAAGTGCCTTGAACTGCATCTAGCAGGGAAGGGAAAAGGGGTTATATTTTTGTGTTCAGGTGTATGTAAAATTTGATTATATGTTAACTACACTGAGCAAAATTTTTTTAGATATACTAAACTAAATGAATAAAAACAACACCCAAAAGTGTAAAATTATGCAAAATAAAATTAAAAAAAAAATCAGCTGCAGAATATACCTCAATAGCAGAGGGTGCTCATACAAATCACTTTAAAACCTAGAGTATGCAGCAAGTAGGGACAATTTTGGTTTTTGCCTCTACTGAAGAGGCACTGTGGGGAAGAGGGAAAGGAGATGGGAAACAGATTTCTCCGAAAAATAGCAAGGGAAACACAAACTAAAAAAAACAAACAAACAAAAAAAAAAACCAAACCAAACCAACCAACCCAAAAAACCTGAAAGAATTTATATGAAGGCCCAATGTGAAAACAGAGGAAAAGTCACTGGAACAACTCAAGCAGAGCAGTTGACCGAAATTTAATCCATTTCATTCCAGTAAACTGTTAGGAAAAGACCCCAAACAAATCCTGTTGGTACCCAAAGTGCAGGAGATATTGTCCTGCCNAAACAAACAAACAAACAAGAAAAAAACACAGGAAGAGTGAGGAAGTGAGGGCATGTAGGAAAAAGATTTTGTGATTGGTTGTTCAAAGTCTGTTTGACAGAATAGTTTTACAGCAAAATGTTAAAACTTGCTTTCCGTAAAAGCTTTTCAGACCTGATCGCAGGTCTGAATACACAGTTTGGCATATTTGCAAGGAAGAGTTACTGAATTGCTGTTTTCACTTTCTGGTAGTCCAGGAGTTACACAAATTCTGTTCTGGAGGTACTCTATTTGACACAAGACAGAAAAACTGCCTTTTGCAAACCCACGTTAAGGTTCCAGAGAGCAATGTTCATAAGAGTGAAGTATATTACCATTGGTACCACTCCTAAGTGCCTTTATCAAATGAGAAAGCCTCTGCCAGTTACCTTACCCTGCTACCAGTCCTTCAAGAGAACCAGGATCCAGCTTAGTGCTACATTTCCTTGAAGGCTGGTTTTTTTCATAAATGTGCAAAGCCACCAAACACCATGTCAACTAGAATGACTCAAAGCATCTCAACTAGAAGACCTTCTAGAGATAATTATAAAATAGCAAAAGGGAAGCCGACTTCTTAAAAAAAAAAAAAAA